>JAVCKV010197156.1:0-16826 GCA_032274145.1 Herpochondria borealis | reverse complement strand
AGACATACTCCCAGCAGTTTAAATCTTGCGGAGACAGAAGATGTTGGCAGTGCCAATTGTTGTAGCCCACAAAGCTGGCCAGTTGCAGATGTACTGCTGGGGCAACAACAAGTGACTCCTGCTCAATGACGATTGCCGCGAGAGGAGGAGTCAAGTTGTCATCGGTGGTGCCTGGCGCCTTGTCGCGGACGGCGACCTCCTCCTTACGAATGAAGCAAGGTTCCTCCTCCTCGTCCTCCTCGTCGACCTTCTTGGTCTCCTCTTCCAACACCATCACACCAGCTGCAGCATCAATCCTGGCAACTTCGGCAAGAGATGGGTAGATTTCTTCCATCGTAGAGTCGCACAACGATTCCGGTTCAACTTTGTTTCTTGACAGAGGAAAGTCTACTCCGTGTTCATAAAGCAACTCTCTGATTTCCTTGGCCGTGTTCGCAAAGTTGTCACCCAGCGCACCCGCTTCTTCGGCGTACTTTCTGGCTTGATCTAGATAGCCCTCCATTCTCTCTTGGTCCCCATTCACTGCATACTTACGGGCCCAACTCAGTTGGTTTTTGCTCTCTGCCAGAAGAAACTGCACTTCCGACACAAGCGACTCCTTGATGTCCTTGACCTTGTCAGCAAAGCTCTCATCCAGTGCACCCGCTTCTTCAGCGTACCCTCTGGCCGTATCTAGAGTGAACTCCATACTCACTCGGTTACCAGCCTTTGCAAACCTGCGGGCCAAATCCAAGTTTTGCTTGCTCTCGGCCCGATAATGCTTCACTTCTGGCGCAAGCGACTGCTCGATTTCCGTAACCTTATTAGCAAAGTTGTCATCCTGTATGCCCGCTTCTTCGGCGTACTCTCTGGCTCGATCTAGATATAACACCATTTTCCCTCGGTCGCCAGCCTCCGCAGCTTCGCGGGCCAAATCCATTCGTTGCTTGATCTTTCCCAGCTGAAACTTCACTTCTAACACAAGCGACTCCTTGATTTCCTTGGCCTTGACAGTAAAGTTTTCATTCTTCACACCGTTTTTTGTGGCGTAATGACTGGCCTTCCATATACAGTCCTCCATATTGCTTCGGTCGCCATTAACTGCATACTCGCGGGCCCAATCCAGTCGCTTATTCCACTCAGTTTGACAAAACTCTGCCTCTGACGTAAGCGACTCCTCGATTTCCTTGACCTTGCTAATAAAGTTCTCATCCATCGCACCTGCCAGTTTGGCGGACTCTCTGGCCTCCCATAGATAGAACTCCATACACTCTCGGTCGCCTTGCTTTGCATATTTACGGGCCTTATAAATTTTCTGCTGAATCTGAGCTAGATGAAGCTTCACTTCCGAGGCCTTGTAATTAGCAAAGTATTCATCCGCCGGTGGTGAAGTCATGTCTAACCTACCAGTAACAACCACATTGGGCTTCTGTAGCACTGTCGTCCAACAACTGAAACGAGACCGTGTGTGGTGGATGGGGAATGCATTGATAGGAGCTCCAAGGGCCGCAAGGAGTAGGGTGAGGACCTTCCCCATCATGTGGTGCACAACGCTTGGTTTGTGGGTCGGCAAAAGTTGGATTTTCATGACAAGAGAGTAAACATATGATGGCTCGACTATTATTATCGCAATTTCATAACTAACTTCATAGCCCATATTCATATTGTCGCAAAAGTAAACTATAACAGTACTCCAGTAGCTCACATCAAATTACTACTACGAAGTACTGGTCATTTTGGCACTAGTGTAGCGGCAACTAAAATATCGAAATTGTGGCGCAACGGTCGTGTCGTGTGCATTCGTCACTTGTGTTGAAAAGATACCCGTCGCCAAAGTCAAAACGCCCTCTCGCATGCGCAATTGATCAATCCTTCTCCTCTATTCCTTTCAGGATCACGCCGCTGCATTGCGCTAGACTTAACTACACACAAGCTATGAGAGGAAGTTTCGCAGTTTTCTTGGTGGTGTGCGTAGCCATACTTCTGACATCCACACAGCATGTGATGGTGCTGCAAATCCAACTGCTTCTGCCCAACTTTGTCGACGGCGTCAAAAACACAACTACACCTCTATTTGTCATCCCCCCAGGCACTTCCAAAGTCATTCTCAACATTGGTTCCAACGTCGATCCTATTTTGCCGAACGCCAATGACGGCCCGTGTGCCAAAACGATCGCCTTTGAACCGCTGGCCCATGATGGGATTGATCCTCATCCACAACTGATTGTGGTTCCGGTTGCTGTCAGTTATCAATCTGGTGTTGCGACACTCTACGATTATGGAATAAACGGAGTATCGTCGTCGTTGGCACCTGCCATGCGTCAAGCGAAATGGAACTTTGGTCTGAATGGCGAAAAGGGTGGAGGTCAACAGGTACAAGTGCCGCTGATAACACTCCAAACTGTCCTTGAGACCATTGGAGATGAGATTCCGATTGATTTCATCATGACAGACATGCAAGGACACGACTTTGAGACAGTCTCTTCGGCAATTGATATGTTACTCGCCAGGAACGTCACCCGACTCCGCACAGAAGTCGCGCTGGATCGCAGCATTACCTATCGTGGCGTAAAGAACGATTTGTGTTTGCACTGGATGCCCTTTATGGAATCACATGGCTATCGATACGACGGAATGTCGGTCGAGCGGGTTGGCTTTGCCAACGCCAGCGACGTACGAGTGACCTGCGAAAAACAACGGAACGACTTTTATGGAATCTTCAACCAAACATTTCGTCCCAGGTTGAAGGAAGCGGATGTCTATTGGAGACACGAGAGCCTACCAGAGAATCAAAATTATCTCTATGATGTCAATGTGCCAAAGAGCGCGCCCATCAAACAATACAACAAATCGTTGCATCTGCTTACGAGATTTACGGAAGAAGACTATGCTACCTGTACACGACGGTCGTGATGCAATGCAAGCAAGAGAGCACAACATACTTCCACATCAGTAACCACATGATGGGACACACGTACATAGCCAGTAGGCGAATAAAACTACGGTTTGCTCAACTTGCGATGTTATACCAATGTTGCTCGGTGTGATACGCTCAGTGCTGAGAAAGGATCCGTCGGATCAGAGACATCCTCCAACAACCTGTGAAGAGAATAAAGGTAAATGAGCATCAGATCAGGAAACAGACCGGGCAGCACAACCAGATCGAGGTGAACACTTTCACACCCTCAGCCTATGATGAAATTTAAGGTTTTGGTGGTGAGGAACACACTGATATCTTCTTTTACGGCCCCTCTGGACAATTGCAAACCAGCATTTGGTTCTCATTTGGCCCATAGTAGGTGGAGTCTACCCATTCCAAGGTTCTAAATGTAGCAAGCATGTATGAAAGAAGTACCTTGATATATATTTTGTTGCTAGCATACTTGTGTGCTGCTGTACGATGGGCCCAGGACATGCCTCGAGGTCCAGTTCTTAGTGGGAAGACCAGGGAAAGATGCAAAACACACAAGTGTCCTCCCATACACCTCCAATTGACTAGTCCACTGATCACAATCGGGATCAAGACACACTGTCGTGGAAGAAAAGAAGGCATCGTCATCTTGCAAGCTCCCGTAAAAGGTGTTATCATCAACAGGGACATTGACGTAGCCCTGGCGATTGACTGGGAGGCCCAACAAGGTCCGGCCAAAGGGAATAATGACAATGCGCCCATCCTTTTCGTAGGAGCTTGTCGCGTAGGACTCGCTGGGGATGCTGATGCCATTAACGCCACAGACACCAGGAGGAACCGCATTGAATAAGCCTGCAGGAACTGTTTGATTGCAAAACTCGGGAGGGGCTAGTGGGAAGACAGCGTATCGGTGATGGTAATGGCGTGAGCCATCGAAGGTCAGGTTTATAAACTGCTCGTAGGATGGATTGGCAGTCGGATATGGAAAGGAAGTTGTGTCAGGGTTGACAATGTTGAGGAAATCCAGTTCGACCTTGTCGCCAGTTGGCCCAAATGCAGTGACAGATGATCTGTACAATCCATGAAGTTTCCCCCAAATAGTAGCCTGATCGGTGATGGTGTTGCTAGCACCCTTGTCGTATCGAATATCTTCTTCAGCGAGACAACCATTTGAGTACCAACGACCACACTCGACAGACGTGACAAGCGAGGGCATCCATCCAAGAACAAGAACGGCGACTAGGAAAGGACTCATACTCAACTTCATGATCGTAACACCTGATGTAGAGAGCAGAATGCGATCTTCTAAGTTGACACTCGCTGTCGTATAATAGGTACACGTATTAGATCTACCATAGTTAACACGGTTCCCCTCAAGTTTGCAAAGAATACCTTCTGATGGGATGGGAAGAGCTTCAAGCTTGGCGTTTCCTGTACCGTACCACGATACCTGGTGGATATAATACGATGTCGTAAACGAAAACCCGAAGTGAATCGACTAAATAAATGCCCTGCTAGTGGTGATACTGCCACCTATTCGACCTGTGATACTTCTGGGTCGACCTGCGTCTGGTCGACCTGCGTCTGGTCTTTCTTGTCAATTTCAAGTATCTTGGATGGGCCGAAACTCAAGATGTCTCCAACAATTGCTTGGGCTCCGTTGTCATCGTCGCATAAGCGTTCCAACACTCTTTCACTTTTCTCCGCTAGCCACTCATACTTGGCAATAGACCCCCACTCATATAGATACAGATCCATGGCGCGATTAAAATGACTCGCTGCTTCTGACCGATGCCCTTGTCTGGCATAATAGAAGCCCGCCCGTTCGTTCGCAAAACCCTCCATGTCGACAAGGCCCTCAGCCGCCATCGCGTTGATCGCTTCAGTGTATGCAAGAGATATCGACTCGTGCGAAGACGACTTTTGAAGAGATAACTCTTCAGCATCAAGAAATGCCATAAACGGAATCGCATTGGGAGACCCTTTTGCGGCGACACCCTGAAGCCTCTTCCTGTATCTTCGAGCTACTTTGAGATGTTTGCTACCACCGGTCTCTTCGTACTTCGAAAACGAGGCGATGGCTGCAAAGAATGAAGCAGGAACGACAGCATAGCTCAAGTGAAATGCTTTTCCCATGGTTGACATTGCTCGATAAGTGGCTTCAGACAGCGTCCAATTTCCAAACAGACAGGCTAACTGGGCTTGCCGTGACCAGGCAATCATGATCAAGATGGAGTGATCCGCCTCAATAGCATCGTGCATGTATTGTTGCTCGTCCATTACTTCTCCCGTCAGACATGTTAGTTCATTCCAATCCGTAACACCGCTCTTTCTCAGATTTAAAACATACTGAATGAGCGGTTGAGCCCACATTCTCATCCCTTCCTGGCGATTGAGGTCTTTGACCTTCTGGTACGATGCGCGCATAAACTCCTCAAGGTACTCCAGATTGGTTCCAACAATTGTCTGTATACGGAACAGCATTGACAAACAGTAAGTCCCATACACCACATCGCCTACTGAAAATGCACTATTCATTGCTTCCTGAAGCTTCTCTGGCATGCCCCGCAAAGGTTCCTGCCAATGGGTGATCAACGTGAGCGACATTCCGATAGTGAGGCCATCTGCTGCCTTGCATTTGATTTGTTCATGAAGACGCAAGGCGAGCTTCCCAAAACGATATGCTCGGGCGTGATTTCCACCCGAGAGCTCTGCAACTCCATACACCGTGAATGCACTCGAACTGTGAGGCGACAGCCCATGACAAAGAGTCAACTGTGTAGCCAAGAGCGCGCTAAAGACAGCCGGATGCTTCGCATCTTGCAAGAAACAATCTATTGTGCATATGGGCATGTGAGATCGATTGCGAGCGTAGTTTGATAATCGCAAGGGATCGATTGGTACTTACATGTGCATAGATTCAGTAGAATGCTCACTGCCGTCGCCATTGCACAATCTTCCATGGGTGGCAAGCTGAGAATTTCCTCATCTGTCTTACGTCCTATCAGTTTCTTGACGTGAACAAGCTTCATCGCCAAATGCCGAAATCTCACCTTTCCGGGCATCTTGATACCAAGTACTTTCAACGCTCTACTAGCTGCCGCGACAACTCCATCAATTTCGTTGGCTGTCATATGTACTTCCATGTCAATCAGCAAAGAATTAATCTTCATGTCCAGTGTCTTTGCTCGAGCAAGAGTTTCGCTTGTCATTTCCTTACAGGATTCGAGGTTTCCCAAGATAAGCTCCATCTTGGCAAGCAACTCCGTCATCTCAAACACCATGTTATAGTGCTCATCCCACATGGTAACCGCGTCAAGCAGGCCAAGCCCTCGCCTCACCAGGGTTGCGCAATCCGCAAATGCCGACATTTCTTTGCAATACTTGGCCGCCTCTAGATTCACTTGCGATAGTAGCACACGTTTTTTCTCGTCACACGCGAATGCTGGCTCGCAGCAGTGGAGATGCACAGCTGCGTAATACATCGCCTCGGACCCGCCCATCGCAAGATAGGTCTCGCCGATCGCGAGATGAACTTGCTCTTCTTCTTTCTCATCAACCAGATATTGAAACATTGCTTGCAGCTTGTCATGACTGAACTGGTATCCATGCTTCGTCTTCTCAACGAAGCCGCCTTCTAGAGCTTCGGACAACAATGCGCTCACTGATGATGCTGCACTTGAATGAGCAGTACGTGCAGCATTCTTCGAAATACTAGATTCATGTAATTCACGTTGCCCCTGCATGATAGATGCCACCTCCAATACAACACTTTCCTCAAATCGAAAGCCCACAAGAGACGCAATCTTGAGCATCTCCCGAATGTCATCGTTCAACCGCCGGACCTTGAGGGCCAAAAGATCAGCAAGAGTGTCGGAGACCATAACTTCACTTTGGATTTGATCAACATCAAATATCCATGACGAAGTTGTGCTATCAAAGGTCAGAAGATGCTCTAGCTGGATGATCTCGACAAACTGAATCATATGAAATGGATTCCCGCTTGTTCTGAGTCCCACAAGGTCACTCAATTCCTTCGTACGAGGGTCCGAACCAAGGATGTCGCCAACGAATTCCTGAATACCATCTGGTTCAAGGTTGGAAAGAAGAAGATCAACAATATCGCTCGACTTGGTGATCTCGCTGACAATATCAGTGACACCAGCAGCTTCTTCCTCACGATACGCTAGAATCAGCATCACATTCTTCAGCTCCGGATCGTTCAAGAGCATTCGAATCAGATCTCTCGACCCTTTGTCAGCCCATTGAATGTCATCAATGAAAAGGACAATGGGGTGCTTACCATACGACGACATGGTATGGAGGAAGGTTTTGCACGCAACTTTGAATCTAGCAAAGGCGGCCTCGTTGTGCGTTTCCTCTTCTGCTGATGCGTTGACAAACGGGGACAGGTTGGTGATTGCCTTGGCAAGCAGACGACCATCCGACCCAAGAGCTCGCTGAATTTCAATCCTTCGTGCGTCATCAAAGTCAGGAGATTGAATCACTAGATCACACAAGTCCGAGAAAGCAGCCATGATGGCGGAGTAGGGTTCCTGAATTCCTCCGGAGTTTTGAAAGAACTTTCCAGCGCAAAAGAAGCCATTGCTCTCACAAACGGGTTGGCGAATCGTATCAATGAGTGAAGTCTTTCCTGTTCCACTCTCTCCATGAACGAGGACGGTCTTGGCAGTTGCTGGTGTTTTGCTATTGGGAGGCTGCGCAACTTGTTGGTAGGTGCTGAGGAGTAGAGCAATTTCCTGCTCACGCCCAAACAAGGTGTTAGCAGTTGGGAATTCCAGTTCTGCCCCCTCTTGCTGTTGGAAGTACGAGTCTCCTGTCATCGCACTCAACGCGACGCTCATCGTTGCTGTTTGGCTGTTACAGTTACAGACGAGGGCTAGAGAATGAAGCCAACGACGTACGGCGTTTTCTGGAAGGAAAGGGAGAATGAGTGAATTTATGATAAGTGATTGATGAAAGCCCAACTTTTATGCTGGTTTGAGATGCTCTCTGTGCGTTCAATGACTAATGTTATGCCACTGCGACACTGCCAGGCAATATTTCGGATCGTCACGATGCTTCATCGGAATCCTTGTCCACTGTCAATTAGCTAGAGCTTGAAGTTGTCAGCAGGCAACCGATAATATAATTAGGCTCGGAGAATCGACGACGCAATAGCAAAGGCTGGCGTCTAAGGCTAACTGTCTCTCTGGAGTAGAAATGGCATCCGCTCAGAAACATACTGGACAATAGTGCGCGGAAAGCCTTGTCGCACAACACTTGTCGCTTGTCGCGCAACACTTGTCGCGAGTGATAAATACCGCGGAACTCGTACCTGTGCCCTAACTGCTCATCAGTGTCACATTGATAAATACGGAAGTGTATCAAAGACCTGCGTTAGAGTGGGCAAAATGACTGTTTGTAGGACCAAAAATGCTGTTTTGGTTCGAGACTCAACTTCCGACTACTGAAGAACTTGAACTGCGAAAACCTCACAAATCCAGCGGCACTTCAGAAACTCGTCATGACTGTTCCCGATTTCTTACGTTTCTCCGCTCTGCTCTTATGTATCGCGTCTGTTGCACCTACAGGAGTTCAGGACCAGAACACTGAATCGACGACCGATGGCATTGTAAGTGAACAACCCTTCAAGATTGGCGTGGGCGTTCCCAATGGAGTTGCCAAGACCGATATGTGCACTGATGAAGAGCTGGAATGGATGGATTCCAAGTTTGCGGAATATACGATCGCGTATGCAAGTGTCTTCTTTGGGGACACGACTCTGAACCTGACAGATAGCTTTATTCCGATTGGCAGCGACGGGTTTGACTGGAAGGCCTTTGATGACTACAATACCTACGAAAAGAAGAAGTTTGACGTTCAAGCCAAAAATGCCCTCAAGATTACCGGTGAAGTACCTCCCGGAATTGTTGATTTATCACACCCATTGCTCAAGAGTGATGCCAGTACGACGAACGACGTGGCCTCGAGCTCGCTCAAGTCCTACCCATCTCCTCCAGACATTCTGGATCTCTCATGGTGTGCCACTAACGTAACGATTCAATGTGTAACTATTGATTTCGACCGAACTCCAGGTGGTGCTCCCCTGATGAAAGGACAGTACGTCTCCGATGAATGGAAAAACGTATATGGCGTAGCCATTAACGCTCGAGGTACTGACGACAAAGCGTATACACCAACCAAACAAGGAACTGGCTTACACCAAGCTCGCATCTTTGACAGTACCGACCCGGGTAAGAAGTATCCTGGTGGAAACAAGGAGTTGGGAAGCCCCAATGAACACTGCAAGGATAAAGGGAAGGGGAGGGGCAAGGGAGGGGAGCCTAAGAATAATAATGATGTAAGCCAGGAGAACTGCAAGCCGCTCGGTAATATTCTCATCATTCAGGAACAAGATAAGGCTGTACCCGTTGCGAACAGAAAGGGAGGTGAGTTCATCTTTTCTTTTGACAGACCAGTCAAGTTTGATAGCATCGGCCTCTTGGATGTCACAACCGACAAGGTGAGCATTGAGGTGATTACAAGTAACGGGGAAACGAGCTTGATTGGTGGTATCAAGATGGGAAAAGCAAATGGAGTGCAAGAGGTTATCGTTGGCAAAATCGACGTCGTCGAGCTCATCCTCTACATGCCTGAGAGTGCTGCTGTCACGAACTTGAAATTCTGCGTCGACGTTTGCGAAGCAAACTCTAGTTCACGATCAGCATCAGGCGTTTCGTCGTCGTCATCATTACCATCATCATCCGCACGCGACACATCGCCGTCGAAGATATCATCCGAATCTTCGCCATCGAAATTGACCGACTCTTCGTCGTCTAATGATCGAAGGAGTCTTCGTCTCGGAGCCAAACCGAAGGCTAGCTTCAGTTTGCTTCGTGAAGGAGACCGTGTATCGGGCAAGGAAAAACTCAACGATCACATGATTCAGCGCAACCTTGGCGCACACTGGAAGTACACGTTTGTGTATGGAGCAATGAACAGTTACCAATGCCGATTCTGTGGTAAGGATAACTATGATCAGAGGAGAAAGCAGCGAAGCATGCGTTTTCTCAAACAACATGCTATTGAGAACGAACGAGAGTTTCTCATCGGAGCCCTTGAGTCTGTCATGAGCTTTAGTCTAACGATGGACTTGGGTTGGAGTTTGAGAGAATGGTTGCGGGAAAGAAACATTGACTTTGGCTGCTTCGGGGACGGAAAGTCACTGAGTGCTGTATTCGAGCTGGTGTTTTCTGAGGAACTGGCGTTTTCTGAGTGAGCAATGCAGTAACATAGACTTGCCCGCCGAGGTGAAATAGACCTATCGAACCTCAATGATAGTTCAATAGTCTAATGCCAATGCTTCCAGCACCCATGACGACAATCCTGCACTTTTGCTGCGACTCACTATTACATCTGTGACTGGTGGTTGTGGTGTACTGTCTATTATGCCATACAGGCGCGCGGCGGCATGGCTCGTGTAACGAGTAAAGTATATGCAATACGAGTATAGGTACGCTAGTAGTGTAGACAAAATACTGTATCCATTTTTTGGCGGTACCAAAAAATTCAACACCATTTTCGAATTTTCTATTCTCACCATGGAGTTTGACGAATCAGGATCTATTCATGACATTGACAGTGCACCAGAAGCACCCCGACGGTATTCCTTGTCCTCGTTGGAGTTGTCACCTCAATCCAATGTTGGGTCTCCAAGAACCGAAAGACAGACTGCGCGCTTTTATCTTGCGCACTCACCGCCCACAGCGCTCATGCCTCCCTTGCTGCACGATGGCGACGATGAAGTTCTCATGACGCGGGAAAGAAGTGATACTGCTCCTGGGAGACAAGATTATATTGAAGAAATCGATAGTAGTCAATTTACCATGACAAGCTCTGGGAATATTCGAAAAAGGACACGCAGTGGATCAGATGGCCTACAGGAGTTTGGGGAAGATAGTGATCCGGCGAGTTTCGGGGATCAATCTGTGAAAGACAGCCAAGCGATCGAACCGGAAGAAGGCCTTGAAACCGTATTTTGGTGTGGAATACCCCTTCCGTGGTGTAAATGGGGGTACGGGACACGAGCATCGTCGTGGTTGGCGCGGTATGCTCCATGTTTTTGGTTTTGTGGTGAAAAACTCACCACAGGAGCGACAGACCGCAGCATTCTGTATAGACTCAATGTATTGTCTGCTTTCCTTGCATTCGTCATGATGGCTGCCTCGTTTTTTCTGTGGTTTGTCTTGGAAGCAGACTTTGTTATTGATCGATCTACCCCGGTGGAACAGAAAATAGAAACCGGTTCCCTCGCACTGAATCTTTGGAACCTGGTGAGCCCGCAGTGTGTTGATCGAATGTACTGGGTACACCTCGCGTCGTGATTCCTCATGCATGTTTGTGCTCACTCAATTTCTACAAGCAGAACGGGAACGTCTTTGCTTTAGGTATCTTGAGTGCGATCATTTTTCTCGTTTCGCTATGCACTCTTAAAATTGTGACCGAGGTGAATTTGAGGGGCGCAGTGCGATACTTATGGATTCTGGTGTGGGTAATGCCTGTCCAGATATTTTATGTCATTAGTCTTGTCGACTATCACAAAGTTTCGTTCGTTTGGATTCGGCACTGGTGGGGAGCGCCGTCTATGGCGTGGTTTCGACGCAGGCATTGCGAGAGTGGCACCGCCAACACGTTGTGTATCGTCCCTATCGATGGTGGCTTTGTGTATAACACTGAGGATGAATGGTGTGACGCCCTTTTTAACGCAACCGGCTGCACGGAAATTCGAGATGATGCTCAAAATGCAATGGAGGAGTGGATTGTAATCTTCTACTCGTGTTGTGCTGGTAAGTTCTGCGCATACGGGGGTTTCGTTAGTTGTCACCTTTACTCTGTGACTTTCTAATATTTTTGCTTGCCTACTGTTACTACTAGTGTGGGGATCCCTAATGACGATACTCATCTATCTAACGATTTGCATGCTGGAAGGCATCATCACTAAGCCTATCGTGCAGGCTTCACGAGAATCGAATGCGCCCGCCTGGATGTTTGTGCCAATCGTTGGATGCTTCAGTTTAGGGGCAGTCTTTCTGTTCAACGCATCATCAATATTCGAAGGCGGCACACGAGCTCATGTTTGGGTGGGAGCCCTTTACGTGATCGGAGTAAGTTGCAAATTTGTTGATCCGCTATTTCGTCTCAATGTATGATGCTCACAGGCGCTTTGAACGGTAGGGCGGACTCTTTTTCATATCCGCAATGTTGGGATGGTTCACAAGTAATTACAGTATCCTCGACTCCAGTGACAAGCGAAACAAGCACTTCTTCGTCATCTGTCACATTGTAGTGAACGTGTTTACTGCGGTGCTCATGAGTATGTCCAGGGACCAATATTGTGCCTTTGCAGCGTTGATATCCAGCTGAATTGTGACTTACCCCCTCTTGTGTGCATGCATCCACAGTTTCCATCTTTTTTGGCAGTGTGTTTTCTCTTGTGACGACCGTTGGTACCGGGATGACAAACACCGAACGTGGACGAGCGGCCTGTAGCATTGACACTGCTGGCAGCTGTACATGGTGCAACAATCGAATTGGTGCATCAGAATGCCCAGAATATTCTGAAGAAGAAGTCATCAAGGTTATTCAGGTCCAGTACAAGGCTTCTGCGTCCCTTGCATTGCTTTTCGTTCTTTACGCCACCACTTCGCTCCGTTTCGGTTGCGTGTTGAAGAAGAACATTGCACTGTATCAGATCGACTTTGTGTAGCACGCCCCGCCAGTATACACAGAAGCCGCCGCCAGGACACGCAGAAGCTGCCACGTTCTGCATAACTAATGCAACTTCTTGTCGCGAGTCGTAACAGCTCCTCATGTTTTTGTTGATTATCAGAATCCTTCTACGTGCTGTTGATATGACCAGTACCTTAGTCATCTCTCGACACTGAGTGGCCTCCGTGTCCTTATGGAGACCCTAGTACGCACGTGGCCTTGTCAATCTCGTGAGGTTTAGTCGTCTTGACAGCAAGGACACAGCATCTGGGCTTGGATCTCGAGGTAGATCCAACTGTCTGTAGCACAACCTCAGTATGTGGAGAAGCCGCCGTCAGTATCATAATATGTACAGAAGCAGCTACGATCTAACTACTAACACAGCATGTCTCGAGTCGTAACAACAGCTCCTTATGTTTGTGATTCTATCATAATCCTTCTATTGTTGAAATGACCAGCGCCTTTTCATCTCGAAACTGAGTGTCCTTGGCCTCCTTGTCCTTGTGAAGACCCTCCAAGTATGTGCACAGTTTAATCTTGTTGTCGGACAGAATCTTGACAATCTCGGGAGGCTTATTCGGATTGGCCACAAAGATCTTGAAGACATGAAAGGCATCCAACGTAATATGCGGGCTTGGATCCCGGAGCAAAAGCATGACCAACTTGAGGTTCTTCTTGTCCGCAATGTACCGCACCATAATTTTGTAATTCGATCGTGTGAGAAGGACAGTGGCTAGAATTTGCAGAGCCATGCGTCGAATGAGATAGTTGGATCCTTTCGTACTACTGGAGGATAGCAGTTTGGCATTGAATCGTGAATCCCAAATTGCTTCATAATCTCGTTCCAAAAACGTGGCAGTCTCTTGATACCGTGCAGCCTGCAACTCCTGGTCGGCATCCGCGCCACCACCCGTGAGGAGCAGCTTGAGGCTTTCCATGGCATCACTGGCACAATCAAAGTTTGGAGAATGAACGTACTTGTCCAGAAACGGAAAGATGAACTGCGTCACGCTCTCAGTCGTGGCTATAATCTTTCTGTACAGCACCAAGTGTTTGATGCAAGATCGAAACATGGCACCTGAATGAAGGACCACATCTGGGGTTGCTCCAGGTGCTCCCTGGAGATGGTTCTGCACCAGTGTGGGCATAATCTCGTCAAAGTTACGGTCCACATAGTCTCGAAATCCAGTCATGGCACTTTGATATCCACCTGCATCTGCTCCGTCCAAACCACAGAGTAGCAGGTACGAGAACATGGCCGACACATCCTTTCGTGTCTCAAACGGAAGCTGTGAAAGGTTGGTGAGAAGTGTTGGGACTAGCCGCGTCAAGTCTTGGCTATTACTGGAGGAGGTTGCTAGTATTTCAGAAATTTTGGTTGCAGTAACAGCAGATGGTTGCTTATTACGCGACGCCTCCGATGCTTGAGATGATGTCCGCCGACGTTCAGCGTATACGAGAAATCTCAATCGTCGCAACCGTGCTGCTAACAATTCCTCTTGATTGTTCTCCACCTCGGGCGCAAGAAATTTGGTCAAACTGTCTTGCACGCCGTTCAGTAAGAGGGATACATCATTGCATGTGTCGATTTGACTGGGTTTTTCGCCCTTGTTACCAAAGAAAAGACCACCTGACAACCACTCAAAGGGCGTCGAAGGTCCTGAAGTGTTGGAAGCCATGATTTGACTGATGGGCGGCCACAGATACACTCAATGACTTGCAGGTCTGGTGATTGATAAAGAGAGAGGAGATGGTTGCGATTTTACGGAATGGCATCTTGAATCTCCTGCTGTTTGCTTCAAATGCCTTTTTGAAGGGGCAATAGTATGCGCGTGCCGCGTGGTTTTTGAATTTCGCGCGGGGAGTAGATGAGAGTAATGAGGAGTAGACAGATGACTTTCTTGATGATGACCATGGTGAGCAATCGTTGCTTCACTTTGAGACGACACCACAAGACCTGAAGATAGTATGGCAATCATACTGACCCCCACTCGTCTCATATTATGGTCGTGCATACTAATGATTCAAGTGACACTGTTTGGTCACACTGTTCATATGACAACAGACACCCAGAACTTTTGTGAAAGTAGTAGTGTTGGTCAACATCATGCAGCGCCTCGCAACCGAAATATTCGCTGTCAACAGACTCCATCGACCGCACATCAGCTGGAAGTGAACCATACTTCGATCCATCTTGATCTCAAAGACTTGGCGCATCATCCTGGCACTCGATACGATCAATTGAAGCTTCGTATGCCAACCGTCTACAAAAACGTCAACTACACTACCGTCACTGAACTGGCGCGTCCGTTTCCCATCTGGACCAAACCCTTTCCCTGCTTTCCAACAGAACCAGACTGGTACACAGTGATGCGTCAAAAACAAGCCACAGATAAAGGATTCTTTTACTTCAAAGCCCGCAAGGCTGGCAGCAGCACCGTCGCGGGTGTCGCGTTACGAATCGCCCGCAGCAAGGCACGTGCCGTGGGATTACCCGCCACGGCTTCGAATGCGACGCATTGTCATACCCGATATGGTCATCCTGCGGCGCATCGACTCAAGTATCATTTGCGCAAACGCGCCGAGTCCTTTCTGTGGTCCATTGTGCGAGAGCCGACGATGCGCGATGTGAGTGAATTTTTTCATTTTGCAGTCTCGCGGGGGATGAAAATGGATCCCTCGCGACAAGCCTTTGAGGCGTATTATAGCTTTACACCGGCGATGCAAGAGTATTATCTACAATTCATGCAGACGGATAAGAAATACGACGTCACCTCCAAGAGTCCTGTGGAACCAGTCGTGGCCAAGATTATGAGTGACTATGATTTCATTGGCATTACAGAGCGAATGCACGAATCACTGGTAGCATTGCAGTTCATTCTGAATCTCACAACGTCGGATATCTTGTTCCTATCAGCCAAAACTTCGGGGGGTTGGGACGATGGTCTGGCAGGAGGCAACTGTTACCACATTCGCAAGGCGGTCGTATCACCGCAACTCCAGGAGTACTTTTACAAGTCGGGAGATTGGAGGAGTAAGACACGCGGTGGCAACTTGCTCTATGTCGCAGCCAACCGCTCACTCGATCTCACCATTGCATCTTTTGATGCAACGGATTTTCAATCGAAACTGAGTCGGTACAAATGGGCCTTGAAAGAGGCTCAGAAACGGTGCGAAGGAAAGGTCATGTTTCCATGTTCTGCGGGAGGTGTGTTGCAAGAGAAACATGACTGTCTCTTGTGGGACTCTGGTTGTGGGTACGACTGCTTGGATCGTGTAGCAGCCGAGTTGGGCCTGTAACCAGATGTTTGAGTTCTCATTGCTGGAAGGCCATCCGCTGATCGCATATTGCGAGGTGTACGAGTATGAGTGCTATCTGGAGCAAAAGACTAGCTTGGAGTTGCTCTGTTCCTGACAGCACTTCTGGAGGTCCCTCCCTCTCCTTGTCAGGTCAACCAGTTGTTCCTCCTGGGTCAATCGAGATCTCTTCAAACGTGTAGTTTAGCCGAATTCCGTGGTCTCTGATCATGATCTTCCATGAAGATGATTGCTACAGTAAGAAGGATGCCCCATCGGGGAAGATGCAGTGCTTCTAAAGCAAAGCGCCTGACAAGCATCTGTGACCAGAATGCAACATCACAGTATAACAGGAAAACATAGGCATCACCATAACGACACACACACTATTAATTAAAAACGACGTGGAAATAAATACACGTAGATCTCAGTCAGTGGGCTGCACATTGAACCCTCCTCAATGGCGCCCACCTCTCTGACACCTCTTTCATACACATATACACATCATCACCCCCAACAATCATGAGACACATGACTTCCGACCACTACTTAAAGGATGATACACTGTTCAGCACACAACTGATCTTCTTTCGACCCGTCATTGTCATCGAGATAGAGGCCCCTACTTTCGGCTTCTTTTTCCTCGACAACCACCGGCTCTTCCGGTTCAGGAAGAGGAGACACAGGAACCTCCTCCTCCTTCTTAGGTGCTTGTTCTTCCCTAATTTTGTGAGTAGAAATCTCCAACGGAGGAGAAGAAGCTGCTGTTGCCTGCTTCTCTCGCTTCTTCTTACGGAAACTCAAACCACCCAAGAAGCTTCCCGACTTCAACTTCTTAATCTTTTCACCAGTTGCCTTTGCCATTTCC
>JAVCKV010197155.1:0-49064 GCA_032274145.1 Herpochondria borealis | reverse complement strand
CAAATCAGACACAAACCACTCTCCAATTATATCTTTTTTTTCAATAGACACTTGCCCATAACCACTAAGAGAATAACAAACAATTAATATGAATAGTAGTTTTTTCATTAATCACATAATGTAGGTTTTCCGATATTTACTCTTTTCTGTTTACCATCTTCATCCCAAGCCTTTTCTACGCCATCAATTCCTACCCTTTCAAAACAAGGATTTCCGTTTGTATGCCACTTCTTTAGACTCCCAACACCACATTCAAACTCATAACTTAAAACTCCATTGCTATGCCACATTCTATAAGTTTTACAATTCCCTTCATTATCTTCTATTCTTTCTGACCTTTTATTCCCATTCTCGTACCATGCCTTTTCATCTCTTTTCTTCCCATTCACATATCTAATTTCACTTTGCACTTGACTTGGAGTATATTTATAGTAAAAAATTGATTTACCATGCCTCTTATTATTTTTGTAACTGATTTTAGAAATAATAATGTCTTTTTCAACCTCTAACCATAATCCTTGTTTAAGGTTATTATTGGTCAAATTTATTGTGTCACCCTTATGAATTTCAAATGTTTGTCCAAACCCATTAAGCGAACAACAAACAATCAATATTAATAGTAGTTTTTTCATATTATCAATTAAGCCCAACGACAACTCTATGTTTTCGTTTTGTTGAAACCAAATGTACAGTTATCAGCCAACATAATGAAATATAGAGATTGTTGTATTACGTTTTATCTTAGTGAATAGTTAAATGGCATGATCGTGTACGAGTCTATCGGTTTACCATCTTTATATGCTGGGGTCCAATTGGGCATTTTCTGGTAAAGTTCAAAAACTTGTAAATCGAGAATAGGGTGAACCCCTTTATAAATCCCAAGAGGAATTAAATCTCCTGTCTGGTCAATTTTTAAATGGATATATACTTTCCCTGAGAGGCCTATATTCTTTGCTTCGGGAGGATACTTTGAGTTATTTGCTAAATAATTAAAGAACTCATCTTTAGATATATAAAATGGGGGAGTAAAGTCTAATGTGGCTTTATTTTTAATGGAAAAATTGATGTTAAAATAATTTCCATTTTCAATTTTTTTTTCAGAATAGATTAGGGTATTAAAGTTCTTTTCAGAGATTAAGATTCCTTTTTTGTTATAATCTTTCCAGATTCCAGTTGGATGATTGTTAATGAAAAATTTTTCCGAAACTGTTATTCCCTTTCTTATATTCTTGAGAGTTACAGAATTTAAACCATTACTGTCAATAGAGATAGTTTCAGAGTAGTATGCATATTTTTCTTTTACTTTTTTAGATTTGTATACGTTCTTATAATATATCGTGGTTTGGTTTTGACACAATGCAGTTGAAATGTAGGTGAGTGAGAATAATAAAGTAAATAGATATTTCATAAGATTCGTAATGTAATACAACGGTTAGTGTATGAAACGTAGCGACTTAAAGTTACTACATTTTCGGTTTATCTCTTAGCCAAATCTGCGATTTGGTGGAGCTTGTAAATAGTAGTGAATCTTTGGTTTAGCAATTACTAGCTATGTCTTATACACAGTGTTAGCTGTTGCTTTTTATTTACCAATATGTATATTCAAATTTAGTCAATGATTTATCTCCGTTAATTATTTTGATTAATTTATTTCCATTATAGCAATATTTAAATTTAAATTCTACTTGGTTTTTATGTCCTTGTTTTTGTGATGTTAAATTATTAAGTCTGTCGTAAGTTGAAATTTTATAATTATATTTTGAATTATTATTTCTAAGAAATGATGTTTTAATTACTTTCTTTCTCTTGTATTCAAATTCAATTTTAGAAACAATTCTTGGCTCAGATTGAGTGATTAATATTAATTTGTTAGAATTATCATATTTATAGTTAATTAGTGTTTTGTTTTCCTTTTCTATTACTGTTGTTTTAATCAAATTTTTGTTTGAATCATATTTATAATTGATTTTTTGAGAAACACTATTTTCTGAATTTAAATAGTATTCAATTTTTGATTCTAAAATATTCAATTTATCATAAAAATATTCAGCTATTTTAGTTGTGTCTTTTTGCTTTATTAAGAATTTTTTTGTTAAAAGTGTGTCATAATATTCAGATATAAAATAGACAGTGTCATTGTCATAAGAGTTGAACATAATTGTTTCTATTTCGTTTCCTCTATCGTCAAAATTCAAAACTTCATATTCTATTCCGTCAGTATTATTAGTAATAATTTTAACTGATTTTATATTTTCTTTTTTGATTATTTCTTTTCTAAAAGCGTGTTTGTAAACATCCTGAGAATAACAGTTATTGTGTGTAAGCATTAAATGCATCAATAATAGTATGATAGTTATTTTTTTCATTTAGTTACAGCTAACGCCAGTTTGTCTAAAAACCTAAACACAAACGCTGAGAATCTCATATTTAGAAAATTTCATTACCACCTACCCGAATATGATTCTCTCAGTTAATAGTTTTTAGACAGTCTGACGGTGTAAAACCAATCGTAAAGTACCAACATGCTTTTAAAAATAACTACCTATATGGTAGTTTCTCACCAATAAACGGGGATAGTTTTGTTTATGAAATAGAAGGAACCACTAGTGAAATATTTTACAAATACATTACAGCGTTTTCCAATTACAAGCCAAAGGAACTTAAAATAATCATAATCGATAATGCAGGGTTTCACTCATTAGCAAAGTATGAAATACCTGATAATATTGTCTTCATAAGAATCCCTCCATATTCTCCAGAATTAAACCCATCAGAAAAAATATGGGCATACATCAAACAATACTATAAAAATAGAACCTTTGAAAACTTAGAAAATGTAAAGTTATGGTTACATCAATTTGTTAAAAATAGTCTTACTACTGAAAAAATTTTGAGCATAACAAGGAATAAACTTTTTTTTAACTCATTAGTAGGCAGTTTTGAATCCTAAATTGTATAACTCAAATTTATTTAGGACGGGATTGGTTTTTAAAAAATTATTTACCCATAAATGTCATCTCTTTTTTTAATTTCAAATCGTCACTTTTCCAAATGCTTGAGTATACCTCCTGATTTTTTTAAAAAAAAAGTTGGTTTATAATTTATTTCTTATTTACTTTGTAATTCAAAGCACTTTTAACATGAATGATACAAAACAACATCTCGATTCTCTTTCAGAAATTAAAAACCTGATGGAAAGATCTACAAAGTTCATCTCTTTAAGTGGTATTTCCGGTGTTATAGCTGGTGTTGCAGCTTTAATTGGAGCTGCCGTTGCTTACTTAAGATTGAATCTCCATTTAGGGAGCCCTAGCCTAACGTACACGAGCACCGGTCGTGTGTCAGTGGATGCTATGAATACCTTAACTGTTGAATTAATTGCAATAGCAATTGCTGTATTATTTATTTCATTGCTCGCTGGTATTTGGCTTACTATAAGAGAATCTAAAAAAAATGGACAAAGTCTTTGGGATAAAAATAGCATGCTATTGATAGAAAATTTATTAATTCCACTAGGAGCAGGCGGAATACTCAGTTTAATACTAATCTATCATAACTTATTTGTTTTAGTAGCCCCTATTACACTAATATTTTACGGATTGGCTTTAGTTAATTGTGCTAAATACACTTTAAATGAGATTAAATACTTGGGCATATTAGAAATAATATTAGGCCTTGCTAGTACATTCTTTATTGGACAAGGTCTTTTCTTTTGGGCGATGGGATTTGGGATTCTCCATATTGTCTATGGAACTTTAATGCATTTTAAATACAATAGAAATACGAAAGCTTAAGCTAACGCTAGAGAGATAGATAATGATTGAAGGATTAAATAAATTATTTGAGAGCAGAGTTCGACTTGGTATCATGTCGGTACTCATGGTTAATGATTGGATCGACTTTAATACCTTAAAAGATTTATTAAAAGTAACAGATGGCAATTTAGCAAGCCATATTAATGGACTAGAAAAACAAGAGTATCTAGAAGTAATGAAAGAGTTCGTTGGTAAAAAACCAAAAACTTCTTTCAGAGCTACGAAAATTGGTAAACAGGCTTTTAAAAAACACCTATCTGCCCTTGAAAATTTATTAAGAAACAATAATTAATTTTTTTTATACATACACTTTGTAATTCAAAGTACTTTTGAAAATAAAATGAACAATAGAGAAAAAATATGCATATGGTTATTTGAAAAAAGCAAAACACCTTATGCTAAATATTTTAAATCCAATCCCGCTTGGAATTTAAGCAGAACCGATTTAATAAGCTTCCCCACCAATACCTTAGGCTATGAACTAGGATTGTTTCTAACAACCAATGATTATGACCTTATTCCGAAATTAGAAAAACACGATGCTTACCATGTTATCACGGGATACGATACCTCTGTTAAAGATGAAATTGCTTTACAGTACTTCTTTTTAGGAAATAAAAAAAGAAGTATCTACCTCTTGGTTGTAATCCTTTTTGGTGTTGTTTTATTACCTGAAAACATTATTCACTACTACAACTCTTACCTGCATGGAAAAAAATCTACTCCATTTCACAAATGGAACATTAGAGCATTGTTAAATGAATCACTTAGCGAAATAAGAGACGCAATATTTAAAAATGTAAACACACATTCAACAGCACTTATCTTAAACAATATTTTAAACTAAACTATTATGAAAACAAGAAAAACAATTCAAACTACTTTACTTCTTGCGGGGACACTACTATTCAATGCTATATTTTGGCATGAAAACTTAGGGGTTAACCTCTTATTATTCTCTGTATTTATCGTTTTTTGCCTCTTTTTTCTCTACCGAGAGCTTATCCATTCAAAGTATTTTATAATAAGTGTAATAGGCGTAATAATAACAGGCGCATTTGTTACTTATCATAATTCTTCTATGGCAAAATTCACACACATAATCTCTTTATTGCTGCTGGTTGGATTTGCTAATAAACAACAAATCAAGTCTGTTATTTACTCATTTCCCACAGCGGTAATCAATTATTTTAATGTTCCTAGAGTTTTGTGGGATAATACTTCATATCTAAAAAATAATTCAACACATATCAAAACCATTTGGAGATATATCAAGTTAACACTCATTCCCTTTTTAATACTAATTGTTTTTTATATCATTTTCCTAAACGCCAACCCTGTATTTGAAGAACTATCTGACAGTGTATGGGGTAAAATTAGCAAAGGATTTGAGCTCTTTTTTACAGCCTTTTCATTTCTTCGGTTTTTATTTTTCTTGTGGGGACTAAGCATCATAAGTTGGGTAATTTATAACAGCAATACTTCTTACTTTAGAAAAAAAGAGGCGCAATTATCAGATCATATCAAAAGGAAACGAACAGAAACAACTGTACTCAGAAAATCCGTGGGCAACCAAAATCCCAAAGCCCCATTTCACTTTTTAGAGTTAAAAAATGAGTTTCGCTCTGCAGCCATCCTCATTATTTCTGTTAATCTACTTTTAATGGTTATTAATGCAATTGATATCAACTGGATCTGGTTTAATTTCGAATACGATAAAAGCGTTAATTTATCTCAATTCGTACATGAAGGAACCTACCTGTTAATATTAAGTACTTTATTATCCATCGGCATACTACTTTATTTCTTTCGTAAAAATCAGAATTTTGCTCCTTACAGAAAACGTCTTATTCTACTTTCTGGTGCATGGATTTTTCAGAATTTAATTCTAATTATTTCCGCAGGAATTCGTAATTATCATTACATCCACCATTACGGATTAGCATACAAACGAATTGGTGTTATTATTTTCTTAATCCTAACGTTAATTGGCTTAATTACCTTGTTTATCAAAATACGCGACAAAAAATCAACTTATTATTTATTGAGATGGAACAGTTGGGCTGTTTATGGTGCTTTTGTTTTTATGAGTATGCTTAATTGGGATGGAATTATTATTCAACATAACATTTCTCACCCTTATCAGCAAAATATGGATGTAGATTTTTTACTCTCCCTTTCAGATAAAACGCTTCCCATTATTGACCAAAACAAGCAGCTTCTTTTAGGAAGAAATTGGAAAAACGGAACAACTTATGATTTTGAAAGTTTATAAAGGTTAAAAGTGCAAAACTTTATAGATAAATCAAAAACAACATCATGGTTATCTTGGAGTTATAAAACCGATGATGCTTTAAACTATTTCAACACAAAAAATAATTAATTTATTAAAAATCAATCGTATGGACAATAAAGAAAAATTACACCAACAAATAAAAAGAATTGTAATACTATTTATCACCTTACTTGTTTTGAGTGGTGTTACAGCATTTCCCTTACAAACAGAATTAAATTTTTTAGCAGAACACTTAAACTCCGATTCTGGCATACTCTATCAATGGATAAGCGAAGTTAGTTTCGCTATAAATGATATAAATAAAAACTATCCTTTTTTAGCTTATGGCACAGATTGGTTAGCTTTTGCGCATATCATTATCAGCATATTCTTTATCGGTGTTTTTAAAGACCCTGTAAGAAATATTTGGATAACCCATACAGGAATAATAGCCTGTTTACTAGTCTTTCCACTCGCATTTATTGCAGGATATGTTAGAAATATACCACTCTTTTGGCAGTTAATAGATTGCAGCTTTGGAGCATTAGGATTGATACCTTTATTACTTATTCATCAAAAAACAAAAGCGTTAGAAAAATCACAAACAATTTCTCTAAGGTAATACAGTTTCTCTAAATTTAAAAATAACCTATTATCAAATAACGCACTTTAGCTCTTGAATAAATTAATAAATAAGATTCACTCCCTAAGTATTCATAAAAAAATACTAGACATTGCTGTAATCGTATTCTCTATCGCACTATTTCAAACTAGTATTAAATGGATTTTGGGGGTGTTTTTCGGCCTGTATGATTTATTTAATCTTTTTTTATTCCTAATAATTGTCGTTTTAATTGGAAATAAGTTAAAATGGAAACTCGACCTTAAATTTAACACCTTAAATTTTCAATTTAGAGTTCTTCCTTTCTTAATAGTACTATTTGCCATTCTTCTAAACTTATTCTCTTCAAGAATTATAAATATTAATATAGTATCAGCAACAGCAGGATTTATCTATTTGTTTGGTTTAGTTGGTTTATATACTCATACTAGGTTCTGGATAAAATCAATTATTCCTTTCTCATTAATTTTAATGACTCTTCCTTTTGGCAACATTATGGATGTTTACATCGGCTTTCCGTTAAGGTTAATTGCTGTTGATACTATAGCCTCAATATTTAATAGTTTGGGGTTACAAAGTGTAACATCTTCCACTATCATTACCATTGAGAATAGCGCTACTCAAATTGATTTTAGCTGCAGTGGATTAAAAGGGATATGGTCTGCTCTATTATTTTATTTTTCCATTACCTGGTTAGATAATTTAAAATTAGGGCTCAATTGGCTAGTTACTTTTATGTTATTAATAATTACAATTATTGCTGCTAATATTTTTAGAATATTCATAATTGTATCACTATGTTCTATCTATAATCACACACAATTAGCAGATATCATACACGCTCCACTAGGCATTATAGGTTTCGTGTTTTCTTGTGCGTTGATTTATTACTTAACCAAAACTAACATTTACAAAAAAGAGATACTAAATATAAGCCTGTCCTCGATACTTATAAATAAACTAGACTCTATTAAGCCAAGGGTCTATACCAAATTAAATTGGACAAGAATTGTTTTGCTAGTTTTCATTATCTGTGCTTCGGCTTTTTCTACAAAAAGAATAAATGGAATAAATCAAAATATCAATATCAACTACCTTGCTAATTGGGAAACAGCTCCCATTAAACTCACCAAAGAAGAAACTACATTTTTTAAAAAAGAAGGCAGTTCTACCTCAAAAATATCTTTTAAAGTAAACCAACTTTCTGGCTCACTTTTATTAGTTAAAAGTAATGGGTGGAGAGGTCACCATAATCCAGAGTATTGTATTAGAGCAGGAGGAAATAAAATTAATAAATTGGAAACAATAAAAATAGCTACTGATTTTCCAATTAAATGGATGAATGTAAACGATAATGCTTCAGCATGTTATTGGTTTCAAAGTCCTTCTGAATGTACTGACGATTTTGGAACAAGAGTATGGTCAGAAATAAAAAATCAAGAAACAAATTGGACAATGGTTTCTGTTGTTTTCAATAATCATCAAAATTTAGAAAAGTTAATAATCAAAGATTTTCTAATAGACCTTAATAAATTAATTAAAAAACATAATACAAATAGCTATGAGCAAAATTAAAACAGTAATCAACTTTTTTAAAAAACCATTTTTTACATACGGTATTTTTTGGTCCTGGAACTTTATTTTTTTAATTCTATTGATATCTTCTGAAGTTCAAACTCAATTTCTATTTTCAATTATAAAAAATTCATTTATAGGCTATACTCCTTTTGATTACTCAGCATATTCCTTATTAATTTTTCTTATTCCTGTAGGAAGCATTGTTCTAGGAATAACCAAACTCAGAAGAAAACCCCTCCAATTAATGAAATTATTTTATGGCGTTGAAATTCCTTTATGCATATTGTTTATTTTAAGATTATCTGTATTTCGAGAGCTGACAAGTTCAACACTTCATCTATTTATTTTACTCTCTTTAGGAATGTTTTCATTCCTTTCTGAAATACTAATTCCCGAAAAAACATCGTTAAAATGGTTACCCATTGCACAAAAAATAGGCCATTCATTATTGTTAATAATTGGATTATATATTGGTTTAGTTTTAATCTTTTACTCTATTCCCCTAGCCTGGTTATCAACAGAAGGAATCCTTAATTTCAACTGGAAGGATATAAGTGGAATTGGTTTTTTTGCTTTTTTATTTTTTATCTTTTTCATTTATTCAACCACCATATTAATATTTTTACCAATTTCTATTGTTAGCCTTTATATTAAGGCTTTTATTCGGAATTATAGACAACATATTCCAAAGGGAAAAATAATTACTTTATGCACATTAGGAATTAATATATTCCTATTGTTTGTCTTGAATTTTTCTCAACCTCAAACTTATTCTTTTGAAAGTTTAGACTTAGATTTCTCTACTTCTGAAAATAAAAAAACGTTTAATCAAAATTCTTTTAAGATTAAAAAAGGCTTATTAAATGCTTATCTAAGTCAATATCGTTATATCAGTTCTATTGAAGAAAACAACCATATAAACGAATTGTACAAGGAATCTTTTAACATTAGTGATAATTCTGCAGAAGGAGTACAAAATGCTTATAATTTTATTATGAGTCCTTTTCTTTATGATGGAGAGAGATACAAAGATGCCATTAAAGCCAAAGAACTTTATGCGAAATATTTTGATGGAAATATTCAAAAATTAGAAAAAGAAACAATTCTAAAATCAATGAAATCGACATGGGATAGTGATGGAATTGAGGCTGGCCTTTTAAATGTTAATCAAGAAAAAGTTTTAATCAAAAAACAAGAAATTACGGTAAATGAAGTAAATGATATTGCTGAGATTGAAATTTATGAAGTCTACCAAAATCAAAGCTTTAATCGGCAAGAAATATTTTATTATTTCTCTCTACCACAAAATGCTGTAATTACAGGTTTATGGTTAAGTGATGATAATACAAAAAAGAAATATAAGTTTAATGTCTCTCCTAGAGGAGCCGCTCAAAAAGTATATAAAAAAGAAGTACAAAGACGAGTTGATCCTTCACTTTTAGAACAAGTTGGACCTAATCAATATCGATTAAGAGCCTTTCCTATTGAACCTAAAACAAAAAAATACGATAACGAAAGAGTTTGGAATGATTTCACTGTTGAGGATGGTGCAGAATTTCACCTTTGGTTATCTTATAAAACACTCATTAGTAGCAATAATGAATGGGGACTACCTCAGTTATTAGAAAAAAGAAACGTTTATTGGTCAGATAATACGGAACTAATCGTTAACAATAACAATATCCATAAAACAGATTCATGGCTTCCAGAAAAAATTAAAGCAAAACAGCAAGCTAAAATAGAATCTCATACCGTTCAAGTGTCAGCATCTGCTCGAATTAGAATTGAGCCTAGAAAACTAGCTCAGAACGTTAACCTTAAAAATAAGAAAATCATGTTATTAATTGATGGTTCTTATAGTATGATTGATGAGCAAGAAAATTTATTGAAGACATTATTAGATCTTGAAAATAAAGGCTTTAAACCCACTAATATTAGCTGTTTAATTATAAATGAATCTATTCAGAAATTTGAGTTTCCGAAATTGATAAAAAATATTGAGAATGAAGAAGTCCTGTTTTTTGGGACAACCAACTACATGAAAATGGTTCATCAATTCAAAAAAAGCAATTCAAAGAAGTACGATGCCATTGTTATTTTATCAGACCAAGGTAATTACGAGTCATCAGAAGATAGCCTTAATGCTATTCAATTAAATACTCCGTTATCTCTTTTACACATTAATGAACAGCAAACGCCTATTTACAATGATGCATTTTTAGAAACTATCCAAAATAGTGAAGGCCATATTATTCATAATGTAAATGAATTCATCGATCAGATGAATTTAAATCAATCTAAAAACAGTAATCTCGTTAATTATGAAAATGGAATTATGTATTCACTAGTTGACACTCCTATAAATAATTCGGACACCTATCAGAATGAAAAAAAATTCAGTGAGCTTGCATCCGAGTCTTTAATCAAAAATTTTAAAATAGTAGATGATAACAACAGAGTCGAACAGCTTGATCAAGTTCATCAAATTGCTTTGCATGAACAAATAGTTACCCCATTCTCTTCAATGATTGTTTTGGTAAATGAGGCACAAAAAGAAGAATTAAGAAAAGCTGAATTAGAAGCTGACCGTTTTGACAGAGAAGTTGAATCTGGAGATGAGGAAATTGTAAATCCTTCAAATTTATTCAATGTTTCGGGAACTCCTGAACCTCATGAGTGGGTCTTGATAAGTTTAGTCCTATTGTTACTAGGGTTCAGGTATTATCAAAAAAATAGTAAACTGATTGGCTAGAAAAGCTTAATAAAAAAATCATTAGCCAATTACAGCTAACCTTTTTTTAACTCCATTGCACATGAAAAAAAAATTAATGTACATCCTCTTAGCTATAATCGTATCAATAAATATTGTTGCCTACAACCATGCTTATCATTTTTCTCATTTCAATAGCAATCAAAGTAAGGGAAAGTCAAAGCTTAGAGAATCATCTTTTGCTTCCAAACTTCAATTATTATTTACAGGTATTAGTAACCCTAAACCCATCAATCATATTAGTCCTGAAAGAAAATTCGAAACCATAAAAATTAAAACTCACCATGATTACACATTGGATACATGGTATTTAAGTGAAGTTAACCCAAAAGGAACGGTCATCTTATTTCATGGATACACTGGAAAAAAATCTGACTTATTGCGCGAAGCAGATGTATTTAACCAATTGGGCTACAATACTGTTTTAGTTGATTTCTATGGTTCTGGTGATTCTGATGGTAACGAAACTACTATTGGGTATTATGAAGCACTTGATGTCGTTAATGTATATAATTACATCAAAGAAAGAGAGAAACATCCTGTTGTTCTTTATGGACCATCAATGGGAGCTGTGGCTATTACAAAAGCAGTAGCATTACATCAAATTAATCCTACTGCAATTATTTTGGAATGCCCTTATGGCTCACTAGTAAAAACTGTAAAAAACCGTTTTGAATTAATGAGCGTTCCTTCTTTTGGTTTTGCAGAGCTTTTAGTTTTTTGGGGTGGAATACAAAACGGATATTGGGGGTTTTCGATGAACACCATTGAGTTAGCTAAGAAGGTTGACGTTCCCACTTTAGTAATGCACGGAGAAAATGATAAAAGAGCAAAAATAAAAGAAGTAAAGGCAATTTATAATAATGTAAAAGGAGAAAAACGGTGGAAAGTATTTAAAGGTGCTGCACATGAATCCTATAGTAAAAAATTTCCTATATCATGGAAAAATGAAATTCATCTGTTTCTTTCTTCTCATTTTTCTGAATCAAAGAATCAATGAACACACGATCAATTAATATCATTTTACTAAAAAAAATAAGTTGGGTAATTCTATTTAGCATTGCCATGGCCTTCCTAGAATCTGCCGTTGTAGTTTATTTAAGAGAGATTTATTATCCAAATGGTTTTACTTTTCCTCTAACACCAATTGCCTCAACCATCGCAATCACTGAATTTTGGAGAGAAGTAGCTACATTGGTTATGCTTTTAGGTATTGGAGTATTAACCGGTAAATCTGCCGCACAGCGATTCGCATTTTTCTTGATGTCATTTGCTATTTGGGACATCTTCTATTATGTATTCCTTTATCTATTATTGGGATGGCCATCATCATTAATGACATGGGATATTCTTTTTTTAGTACCTGTTCCCTGGGTTGGTCCTGTAATTACACCACTAATTATCTGTTTATTAATGATTTTTTTAGCAGCACAACTTGTTTACTTTAATCGCACACTCCACTGGAGAGAATGGATTTATGCTGCTATAGGCTCATTAGTCGTTATTTTTTCGTGGATACTTGATTATTGGAATTATACAACAAGTAAAGTAAATACTAACGTTCCATGGACGCTTTCTTCTGAGAATGAATTATTTGATTCTGCCTCTAACTACATTCCCCAAACCTTTAATTGGCCTATTTTTTATATTGGCATCCTATTTTTAATATTCACCCTGGTTTCTTTTCAGCTAAGAAATTACAAAATCTATAACGATGAACAGAAAAAAATTTCTTAAAGGAGTTGGAGCTATAGGATTATTAGGCCTATTATCAGGTATATATGGATGGCAAATAGAACCTTTTTGGCTAGAGTTTGTGAAACTAAAAATGCCCATTAAAAATTTATCTAAAAAACTGATTGGTGCTACACTCATGCAAATAAGTGATATTCATGTAGGTAATCGATTTGATCGAAAATTCATCACTGATTCTTTTAAAAAAGCACAAAAATACAATCCTGACTTTGTCGTTTATACTGGTGATTTTGTCAGCTATGAATCTCAAGAGCAGTTATTACAACTGGAAGAAGTTTTAGAAGAAGTGGTTCTTGGCACAAAAGGAACTATTGCCATATTAGGTAATCATGATTATGGTAAATTTTGGCAACAAAGTGATGTTGCTGATCAAATAACAACCATCTTAGAAAATAAAGGAATAACGGTTCTTAGAAACGAGCAACAATTAATCAATGGAATTAATTTTATTGGGTTAGACGATTATTGGGGCACCAACTACAATCCTCATGAAATTATGAACCATATTAACCCTAACCTATCCAACCTAGTGCTTTGTCATAACCCTGATGTCGTTGACGAACCTATCTGGAACAACTACCAAGGATGGATACTGTCTGGACACACACATGGTGGTCAATGCAAACCTCCTTTTCTGCCACCCCCCATGCTTCCTGTTAAAAACAGGAAATATGCATCTGGAAAAATTGACCTAGATGGTAATAGAACACTATACATTAACAGAGCCCTTGGGCATCTATGGCAAATTAGATTTAATGTAAGACCTGAAATTACATTGTTTACACTTGAATGTGAAGAAAGGCCCTCTCAATCTTAACAAAAGCAATTGTACTAAAACTTCTAGTTCAGTTGCACTAATTAAATTTTGCTAAAAAATTACTTTTTCGGGTAGAAGAAACTGGAATTGTATCTCCACTGGATAAAACAATTTCTCCTCCTTTCCCTTTCTTATATTTCTTTACATAATTGATATTTATAACATGTGACTTATGAACCCTTATAAAGTCATAAACGTTCAACACATTTTCATAAAATTTAAGTGTTCTACAAACAGTTCTTTTAGTGCCATCTGAAAGGTAGATATCTGTTAAGTTATCGTTTGCATTACAACGAATAACATCTTTTAAGATAACTACTTCAAAGCCATCTAACATTGGTAACACCATCTTTTTAAGTTGCTTATTCTCAATAGCCAAATTCTCCAATAAAATAGTAGACGTCTGTATACTTTGTTTAGCAGAAATTTGCTGCTGTACTTTATCCACAGCTTCTATTAATTGATCTATATTAACAGGTTTAAGTAAGTAATTACTTGCGCTTAAATTCAAGGCTTCCAAAGCATATTGACTAAATGCAGTAACAAATATCACTTCAAAATCTAATGAATCGAATTTCTCTAATAAATCAAACGCATTGCCATAAGGCATTTCTACATCTAAAAAAACCAATTGAGGTTTTAAAGTCTTAATCAATTTATACCCTTCATTTATATCTTCTGCTTCGCCTTTTAAATCTATTGTAGGACAATACTTACCTAAATAATTTCTGAGGGTTAATCTGCTTGCCTCTTCATCCTCTACTAATATTGCCGAAATTTTATCCATGATTAATTTGAGGGATTAATAAGGTAACAACGGTTCCAGAACCATCTTGGTATAAGTCAGCTATAGAAACCTCTACTTTTATTTTATGCAAATCAGCAAAAAGTCGAACACGTTCATTAATATTCTTTAAAGCAGTACTCTTATTCTTTTTCTGATTTTTTGTTTTAATCTCTTTACTTTTTTTTCTGCCTATTCCATCATCTTGAATGGTTATTTTAAGGCTATCTCCCTCACTTACAAAAGAAATTATCAACTCTCCTTTTGTCTCTTTATAACGCAATCCGTGCCATATGGCATTTTCTATGTAAGGCTGAATGATCATAGGCGGCAACACATATTCTTCACTATCTATAGCATCATCTATATTTAATTGATACGTAAACTTGTCATTAAATCTAAAATGTTCTAACTCAACATAAATTTTTATAATTTCTAATTCTTTGGCCAATGGAATAAAATCGTACTCCGAGTTTTCCATTACTGTCCTCATTAAGGTAGAAAACTCCGTTAAAAATCGGTTTGCAGAATGTTCGTCACTCATGGAAATAAAGCTGTTCACCGAATTTAATGCATTAAATATAAAGTGAGGATTCATTTGTGACCGCAAGGATCGTAATGCCAGTTGTTGATTAGCTATTCTTCGTTGCTTGGAAACTCTAATGATATAAAATAATACCAACAAGCCAATTAGTAACACGCCACATAACAGATAAATAATTGTTTTTTGTGCACCCAAAACGTCCTCTTGTAAATCACTTTCTTTCATTAAGTGATTCATTGTTTTATCAGACATTTCCTTATCTTTCTGTAAAACTTCTAAGCGCAGTACATTCTGAAACCCCCCTTTTTCTATATCTCTTGATGTTTGCTTAATTCTTTCTAATCTAATGTTAATGGAATCGGAAAGTGCCTGATAGTTTAACAAATAGTTCAATGCTTTAGTTTTATTTCTATTTTGAAGTCTTAAAACCGTTTGTTTTATCACTTCAATTTCTTTTAAATCCAATAAATCATAAGAAATATTTTCAAAGAAACTATCGAGTGATTTCTCTACATTTAGATAGTCTTTAGATTCTTTGTAGGCTTGGGCTAATCTTAAAAACTCCAAACTACCACTATTCACAAATGCAGAATTTAAAACTGAAATTTCTTCTTTTAGCTTCCCTTTTTTCCTTAACGCTTTGGATACAATTTCTTTACTGGTATTGGCTTGCGTTTGATAATCAACATTACCACCTATAGCGCCTAAACTAGCTACATCTGTCGTTGATAGTTTATAGTACTCCAACCCTTTGTCCGTCTGATCTATAGAAATATAACAAGCTGCTAATCTCGAGTAACATTCTCTAGCCTTAATATCGTTGCCTAAACTCTGCTCCTCTTTTAGCAGTTCTTTATATTGATTTATAGCAGCTTGGTAATTAGATAGAGCATAATAATTACTCGCAATTTGATAAGTAACCTTCCGTATTTCATTTCTATTTTCTAAGCTTTTTAGATATTCCTTATAAAATTGATTGGAAACTTTATAAGCCCCCAACTGAATATGTATTTCTGCCATATCCTTTTCGTAAGCTATATTTTTAAAGGATTTTAATGCTTTATAACCATAATTAATTCTTTGCCTCTTCTGCTCCCTCTTCTTTGAAAGCGCCATAAAGTGCAACGCTAATTGCGGTTGCTTTAATTCCTTATAGGCTCTTCCCATCAATTGATAAGCAAACACTATGGACTGATCCAAATTAAAATCTAAAGCATACTTCACCTTAGCATCTAACTGCTTAATGGCATTTTCTGGATATTTTATCAATAATGCTTCTAACTTCTTAAGTTCCTTATAAGTTCTCTCATCATCTTGCCTTAATGATGAAACTTTCGTCATCTCCTTTTGTGGCTCACCTGCTAGAACAACTTGTATACCTGCAGAAACAAATAATAATATGTACAGTAATACGCTACGCATAGGGTAAAAGTATACATTTTAGTTTGAATCAAAACCTAAAAAGTTGCCTCCTCCCCTTTAAACAAAGACGTATAGATTTATTCTTTAATGTTGACTAACCCAGAATTATCGTTCCCTAAATAAAAAGGTGCGTTCCCTAATTCTATGTTTTTTTCGGCTTTTTACCCCCCTACTTTAGCTTTATAACCATTAAAAACTTAGATATGAAAAAATTAATTTACACCGTAAGCTTTGGCCTTTTGTTAGGATTATTTGCCTGCGATACGACTGAACAAGTTATTGAAACACCAACTGAACTAAGCAACTTAGTTCATATACCAAACCCTAAGCCTGATTCGGTGGAAACGGCTACTAAAAAAATAAAACTGGCCATTCTTTTGGATACTTCGGGGAGTATGGACGGTTTAATTGATCAAGCCAAAAATCAATTGTGGAAAATTATAAATCAACTGGCTAAAGCTACAGATAAGAATGGGAAGGATCCTGAAATTGAAATAGCGCTATACCAATATGGGAATGATGGTTTGTCGATTCGTAACGGCTATGTCGAACAAATTTATGGTTTTACTTCTGAACTTGATGAAATTTCGGAAAAGCTTTTTGCACTTACCACGAATGGTGGTGCAGAATTTTGTGGAACTGTAATTAAAACATCCTTAGATGAACTTAAATGGAGTGATAGCAAAGAAGATTTACAACTAATATTTATTGCTGGAAACGAGCCTTTTACACAGGGGGAAATAGATTACCATGTTGCTTGTGCTTCTGCTCAACAAAACAATGTTATTGTAAATACTATTTTTTGTGGAAACTACAATGAAGGAGTCAATACCTATTGGCAAGATGGCGCGGTTTTAACCAATGGAAAGTACCTCAACATTGATCATGATGCCCAAATAGTTCATATCGACTCCCCATTCGATAAAGATATAAGCGCCTTAAACTCTAAACTCAACAACACTTATATCCCTTATGGCCACCAAGGATCTATAAAAAAAGAAAAACAACTTAGACAGGATGCGAATGCGCAAAGTTTAGGTTACGCCAACTCTACTAAACGAATTATGTCTAAAGGCAGTAAGGTTTATAAAAATACGAGTTGGGATTTGGTTGATGCTTCTAAAGAAAAAGGATTTAAAATCAGTGAAGTGAAGAATTCCACACTTCCTAAAGAAATGCAAAACATGACTGCAAGCCAAAAGAGAGTTTTCGTGGATAACAAGCTTAAAGAGCGCAATAATATAAAAATAGAGATTAAAGAGCTCGGTAAAAAAAGGGATAAATACGTTACTGCTGAAAAATTAAAAAACGCTGAAAACAGCTCAAACCAATTTGATGATGCAATCATTTCAAGCATAATAGAACAGGCAGAAAACAAAGCTTTCCAATTTGAAAATAGTCCAAACTAAAAAACTAAGGTTATGAACCGTAAAACAATTTCTTCCATGGCTATAGCTATTATGAGTATAGTTTATGGTAAAGCCCAAAAAATAGATTACAATAAAGTGTGTAAAAATTTAAGTGCGAAAAGGAATAGTATCAATAATTATTCTAATGAAGCCACTAAACATTATGCCTCAGCAAAGTTACTTTACAGAAGCTTAACCGACTCAATATTTCCAAGTTGGTATGGTACAAAATGGGATTTTAATGGGATATCTAATATTCCTGGAACGGGAGAAATTGCTTGCGGTTATTTTGTTAGTACCACACTTAAACATGTTGGATTTAATTTAAACAGATACAAATTAGCGCAACAAGGAGCAACAGATATTATTAAAGCTATTGCAGGAAAAGGAAGTATAATAACTTATTATGACCCTGAATTATTAATTAACAGCTTAAAAATTGAGCCAAACGCTTTATATGCTCTTGGATTAGATTATCATGTTGGCTTTCTTGCAGTTTATAAGCATGAAGTTTACTTTATTCATTCAGATTACATCAATAATATGGTGGTTCGTGAAAAAGCGCTAAACTCAGAAGCTTTTCTTTCATCGAACTTATATGTTTTAGGCGAACTTACTAGGAACAAGACCTTTTTAAATAACTGGCTTGACAACACTAAAGTTTACTAAAATGAGAACTACTATTTTTTATATAAGCATATTTATAGCACTGAGTTGCAATGGTCAACCCCAAACCAAACACTCTCTTTTTTCAAAAGCTGATGAGGCTTATAATTACTGCTTAAAAAACAACATGGACACCACCTATTGTATTTTAGTTGATATGAGTATTCATTCTGGTAAAAACAGATTGTTTATCTGGGATTTTAATTTAAATAAAATAGAAACATCAGGCATCTGTAGTCATGGCAGCTGTGATGGAGAGACTGGTCCTGGTTACTCTCCAAACAAAACAAAGTTTAGTAATGTTCCCAATAGTTATTGTAGTTCTAAGGGTAAATATAAAATTGGAAATCGCGGCTATAGTAATTGGGGAATTCATATCAATTACAAAATACATGGAATGGAACCTACAAATAGTAACGCTTATAAACGAATTGTTGTACTTCACTCTTGGGAAGCTGTACCCAATGAAGAAATATACCCAGAATACGCTCCAAATAGTTGGGGTTGTCCAATGGTTTCTGATGAGATGATGACTTTACTTGATAATAAGCTAAAGAATAAAAAAAAATCAGTTTTACTCTGGATTTACAAGGATTAAATTAGTTCAAGATTCAGTTATTTTAATTCAATCCAACTAAAAAATTACGATTTAGCTACTAATATATTATCAAGAAAGACTAAAAACCCCTCTCAACTTTAACCAGAGTAATCCAACTTAAGTATTGATATCCCGCCACTCAAACTCAATGGATAGATCACCTTGTTCTACTTTTAACTATATTTGGTTCAATGAAAAGAAGAGATTAAATCTCAATTCAGTCATACTTTATAATACAATCCGAAAAAAGATAATGAAGAATATTCCGAATAGGGCTTTAATTAGCCGGTTATATAGTTCAGCCAATCAACAACTAGAGGACGCTAACGTTGATATTAAAAATTGGTCGCAATGGTACCAAGTTGTACAAGGATTGACTGCCCCTGAAAAGATGGTTTATGTGATCGTAAAATTAAATCAAACGGTAACAAACGGTGGTTTTGCAGAATTTTACGAAGCTTCTTTGGGAATATTTGCTCCCGAAATTATTCATGCGCTGAACGAAATTAAAGCAGTTGCCTCGGCTGAAATTGTTTCTAGCTCCTTGCCAGTTGTAAATCCAACAGGACTTTTGGATGAAGCGTACAAAGAGTTTGTTTTCAACCTTCAACTATCAGAACAGCAACGAACGCAGCTTTATTCTCAAGATATTGCGTACGATCAACTTCACGATCATGAAAATTTAGAGAATCTACTAGGTGATTATTTACAAGAGATGGTTAAAGACATTATCTAAAAGTATTTCACAGCTACAGTACAAAAAAAAATGAGTGATCAAAAAAGGACTTTATTCCACTACTAATTCTCCAATATAAACCACCTCTTTGTTTTCTTTTAATCTCAAAACAATGTCCTTTACTTTCTCATCAGCCATCCCATAATTGGTAATCAGTTTAGCGTTAATAGTTGGCGGACCTGTTATTCTCTGTTGTGAAGACCCATAATAATTAACTTCAACCTTGTATTTACCCTTCATTGGTTTTTTCAAAAGAAACTCTTCTGGGCCATATCCTCTAGTAAAGTCTTTTGACATAAGTCCTCCTATTTTCGTTTTTGGATGCGAATAAAAACACTTCTTTTTACGAGGATCAGTAACCCATAAATCGATATCAACATTATCAGCATCCCAATCAATTACAATACGAAGACCTGCTGGTAAATGATCTATCAACTGATTATCCATAAAACTAGTATTTAAAGACGTTTTAGCATTGGCGATAATGCCATTAATTTCACCCAATACAATGTTTTCGATTTCAGGGAAACGATTATCCCAATCTTTTTCAACAACCTGATAAAGCATTTCTATAGCTTCCTGATCCTTTTTTTGTAAGTATAAAGCCAAGCCTAAATCTCTGTAAGATTGTGGTTCTTCTTCTCGTGACTCCAATATTTCGGAATAAACTCTTACTGCCAAATCAATTTCTTTCCATTCCATTAAGGTATTGGCCAACACTTTTAATAATTCATGATTTTCTAATTCTAATTCAGCCAAATTAGAAATTACCCGAAGGGCTTCTTTATTTCTTCCTTTTTCACGTAATACTCGAGCAGCATCTGCATAAAAAGTAGCCTGATCACTATTTTCTGCCTTTAATTCTAAGTATTTATTATAACAAGTGCTTTCTTTTTCTTCACTCAACTGCTTAAAAATAGCATTACCTGGTTTCCATTCGTTTATTGCTATTTTTTTTGTTGATTTATTAATTCCTCCTTTAGAATCTTGTAACACTCCATCTATGTAAGTATCAGACTCTAAAGATCTAGAGCCCCTCAGACTAATATCACCATCATCTTGGGGATAAACATCACCAACCGTAGCAGCAACAGATGCTGCAGAACGACCTGGCATCCTGGTAATTTCTTCTCTAGTTATTGTTGCTCCAGAAGAAGTTTGATCCCTAGAGATTAAAGGAGACGCATATTCGACAACTTCAAAGTTTTCTAAAACCGTTTCTTCATCAGATTCTGATCCCCCATTAGCATTTACTGTATTCAAATTTGCAGTAGAATCAGCTGTATTTTCCCATTGATACTCTTTTTTAGGAGTAACAACAGCAAACTTCTTATTCCACCAATCCACTCTTTTTTGCCAATTCTTTCTTACCATTGTTGTTTTATCAGCCCGTTCCCTCTTTACCTCAAGACTCTTATCATTCATCATTTTGTTATATGCTATTAACAACTCTTTTGGTGGAGTAATCTCATTCTCTGCATAATCTGCTACATTATCCAATACGATTAAACTGGTATTTTTAGTAACAATAGAATACGCTTTTCCTAAAGCAGTAATCTCTTCTTTGTTTTTTTCATAATACACATTCATATCTTCTAACTTCTTTTCTGCCCATAATCTACTTGCCAATGATTTACCATCGTGTGAGTTTTCGGGATCTATTTTTACTGTTTGTGTCCACATTACTTTATTCCCAAATCCATAATTAATTTTTATTCTTCCTGTAGTTGATTTTAATATTCCTGCGATTGAAAAACTATTGGTTACCGTTTGAGCTATTTGAGGATACAATTGAATAATAGTACCTTCTATATTTTCCATAGAAATACATTGATAACTTATTTCTCCCAATTGATTTACCGCATCTTTCAGTGTACATGAGGTTAAGTTTATTGTTTGTCCTCCTGTTGCATTACTTACGTATTTTTGAATTGCGTAATCGGCTCCCGAACTACTATTTAAAACATAGATAGGTTTCGAAGGTAACATAACATTACTATTTCCAAAAGTATGAACGGCATAACTCACCAATATCAACTCTTCTTCATTATAGTTATCAAAAGGAATGACTCCCAATTGGGTAGCTCCATCATAATTAACACTGTTTAGCTTTACTTTTAATGCCTCTAAATTGTCATAAGCCGTATTAGAAATAATTGTATTGGCAAAAGTTACTAGCCTTAACTTTGGATTAGGTAGAGTTGAAATATAAGCACTTAGTACATCCATCTCTTTTTTGATATCTCTGTTTTTCCCTGAGTTAGAAACATCCCATAACACACATACAGATTTTGCTTTTTGTTTTTCTTTTTGAAATATTTTTGGGTTGGTGCTTACATAAAAATATTGATCTCCGTTTTTTGCTTTCTCTGTTATGCTGCTAATTTGATCGTGGTCATGAGGAATTTTTATTACTAACTCTTGTTGGGCTATAAAATCTTTTTTATTGAATGATGCTCCATAAACATTTTGCCATTCTTTAAATTCAAAATTAGATAGATTTCCTTTTTCGATGCTAGGTAAAGCAGCTCCATCTACTTTTATATCCAATTTAAATTGATTTACTTTCTCATTAAAATATAAAGGCAATTGGTAATAAAGCCCCTGCCTATTACTAATCAATTCTTGCTCATAACTTACCACAACTCTTTTGGTTCCTTTTGCAGGAATAGGGTAAATTCTTGTTTTAAAGTTATTTCCTTTAGTCAGTTCCACTAGTCCTGGATCTATTCCTCTTCTTACCATTCGCTCAAAGACTTCTCGCCCTTTCGCTTTTTCTACCACTACTCCATCCCTTAGTTTTCCGTTTACTTCTAATGCAAAGCGAGAAACTGTTTGTCCTTCGTTTAAAGGAAAATACAAGTCACCAGATAAAACACGGTTCGAATCATTGTAAAACAACATATCCATAGTCGTTATAGCTATTGGCCCTACTATTCGTGTACTTATATTTAATTCTTGTAATTGAATCGGGAAAGACGTTTCTTTTCCTTTTACCATTACTTTTGGAAGTTTAGATTTTAAAGAAGGTAAAACCGTTGTTGTATCTAAAACTGAAATAATTTCTACAAATTTTTGATCAGGATTCTTTGAAATAAATCCTTTGGCGAAAATGAATGACGCAATTATTGCTAGTGATATAAAAATAGTTTTGTACTGAATTCTTATTGTGTTTTGAGTATAATTAACGGCATTGTTTATAGTATTTATCGTAATAACGTCTTTTTTCTATTCACATTATTTCATAGGTAAGATGTCGATTAAAAAAAATTCCATAAAAAGATATTTTCTTTTGTAATTTTCAAGCAACAAAGAACATACAATAATTGAATATATCATGGATAATTCCGCAATAGAAAACTTACGAGAAGCACTAAATTTCTCACCAGAAAACATTCCACTCAGGCTGCATCTTGCCAATACTCTGCTCAACCTAAATCGATTAGATGAGGCAAAAAAGGAATATGAAATCATTCTTTCGTCAGAAGGTAACGATGCTGCAAAACATGGTTTAGCTAAGCTATTTTTTGCGGAAGGAAAATACTCTAAATGCAATGTTATTATAGAGGAGTTAATCTCTAAAGGTGTTAACGATTTTAACCTATTACTACTGCACACAAAAGCATTACTAAAAGAGAAAGCTATCGAACAAGCCATTGATGTCTATCAAAAAGTATTAGAAATAAACCCCAATTTTTCTGATGACGAATTAGATGCTCAGCTAAAAGTACCATCAAGTTCTAATAATGAAACCACTGGTTTTGACGAACAAGATTATGGTTTTATTCAAAAACCTGATATTAGCTTTAAGGATGTTGGAGGAATGGATAACATAAAAAAGGAGATCGATCTAAAAATTATTCAACCACTTAAACATCCTGAAATATATAAAGCATATGGAAAAAAAATTGGAGGAGGAATTCTCCTTTATGGTCCACCTGGATGTGGAAAAACATATATCGCTAAAGCAACAGCAGGACAGGTTAATGCTAAATTTATTAGTGTTAGTTTAAATGACATTTTGGATATGTGGATAGGCAATAGTGAAAAAAACCTACATGAAATTTTTGAAATTGCCAGAAATAATAAACCCTGTGTATTGTTCTTTGATGAAATAGACGCTTTGGGGGCCAGCAGAAATGACATGAAACAATCAGGTAACAGAAACCTCATCAATCAATTTTTAAAAGAGTTAGATGGTATTGATAATGAAAATGAAGGCATCTTAATTTTAGGCGCAACAAACACACCTTGGCACATGGATACTGCTTTTAGAAGGCCTGGTAGATTTGATAGAATTATTTTTGTTCCACCACCAGACGATGTTGCACGTGAAGCTATTCTTCAATTGAAATTAAAAGATAAACCATCTGATACAATAGACTTTTCGGTTCTAGCGAAAAAAACGAAGAATTATTCTGGGGCAGATATTGAAGCACTAATTGACATCTCTATTGAAGGAAAATTAGAAGCGGCTATTAAAGAAGGTATACCCACACCGATAAATACTAAAGACCTCCAAAAAGCTATAAAGAAACACAAACCTACTACTGCCGAATGGTTTTCTTCTGCTAAAAACTTTGCACTATACGCAAATAACGCTGGATTGTACGATGATATATTAGCGTATTTAAATATAAAAAAATAGATGGAAGAAAATCTAATTAAAAGAGTGCAACTATTAATAAAGCAGGGAAGATTTGATGACGCGGAATCCATTTCAACCAATTTGTTAGAACAAAACCCTAACAGTAGAGCTATTCTTTGTCTTTGCGCACAGGTTGCATTAGGAAAAAAAGCATATCAAAAAGCCCAAGAGCTGATTAACCATGCCATTGGAACAACACCAAATGAAGATTTTTTTCATTACGTTAAAGCTGATGTAATGCTTCAACAAGACAAGTACGATGAGTCTGAAAATTGTTTAAAACAAGCCATTAACATCAATCCATATGAAGCACATTATTTTTCGCTTTGGGCATCTATTAAACTTGCCAGAAAGCAGTATCAAAAAGCACTTGACCTAGCCAATCAGTCATTAGAGTTGGATGCCGAGAATATTCTTGGTTTAAATATTAGAAGCACTGCATTATTAAAACTAAATCAAAAAGAAGAATCGTTCAGAACTATAGATGGAGCTTTAAAAGAAGATCCTAATAATGCTTATACACATACCAATTATGGATGGAATTTATTGGAAAAAGGCGATCATCAAAAAGCGCTTGAACATTTTAAAGAAGCATTAAAAAGTGATCCTGATTATGCCTACGCTCAAGCCGGAATGGGAGAAGCGTTAAAAGCAAAATATTTTATTTATAGATTGTTCCTAAAATATTCTTTTTGGATAGGGAATTTAACTGCCAAATACCAATGGGGCGTTATTATTGGATTTTATTTTGGCTTTAAAGGGTTAAGATTACTTGCTACACAGAATGAGGTGTTAGCTCCATATCTTACACCTCTTATCTTTTTATTAATGGTTTTGGCTTTCTCTACCTGGGTAATTGCTCCAATCAGTAACCTATTCTTAAGGCTAAATGTTTATGGAAAGCACTTATTGGACAGGAAAGAAATTCTAAGTTCCAATTTTGTAGGTATCAGTATCATTTTATGTATAACAGGTACTTTGGCCTATTTTTTCTTTGGAGAAGATAATTGGCTTACTGTTGCTGTATATGGCTTTACCATGATGGTTCCATTAAGTGTAATGTTTGCTCCATCCAAACAAAAAAACTCGTTGATATTTTATACTTCGGGGATGGCGTTAGTTGGAGCCATAGCTATTTTAACTACCTTTATTACTGGTGAATTATTTAGCACCTACTCAACCATTTATATTTTAGGGTTTGTTGGATTTCAATGGATTGCTAACTTTTTGATGATTAAAGAGGATAATATCTAGAGCTTGTCCTTATTAAACAATATTTACATTTTTTAATAGATATTTTCTTTTCAGTATTATATGTAAAGCCTCAAAAAATCAAGAAGACTTAATTCTTAATTTCAAGACAAGTAGATGAGTTATATTGGTCTTCAATAGAGTTTGCCTATACACTTGTTCAGGATTGAATTAAAATTATTTTTAGTCATTGTTATTCAACCCAAATTATTCATTAGACTTCGTTGTAAGGATTAAAAACAGAATAGAACCTACTTTTTTCTTAGTTTTAGTATAGTACAATTATGGTGCTTAAAAAGTAGAGTGAAGCGACAGGTTTGCAGCAGTTTCAAAATGCGGTAAATTTTCCAATATATAACTCGAGTTCAATTGACCAACTTTTATACGATTCTATTTGGGTGTTTTCGTGACTCGAACCGTGTTCTTCTGCTTAACAGCGAGATATTTTACGACATAAACTAAAAACATCATTTTGTATCCCTCTCGAGATTCGAACTCGAACTGAAAGGATTTTAAGTCCTGTGCCTCTTCCATTTGGGCTAGAGGGATAATTGTACGGAGAGAGAGATTCGAACTCTCAATACCTTGGTTCTAAACCAAGTGTATATGCCATTCCAGCATCTCCGCATTTGTTGCCATGATAGGATTCGAACCTATAATCTGAGACTCAAAATCTCATGTGTTACCATTACACCACAGGGCATTCTGTCTGGGAAGCAGGATTCGAACCTGCGACCTCCCGCGTCCAAGGCGGGTAAACAACCACCGTTATCTTCCCAGAAGTAAGCACCGGCCTAACCTTTAGATTAAACAGAACATCCGAGAAACAGTCGGATACCTCAATTTTCATTGCGGTGCCTTGTGAAAGTGGTAGGGTTCGAACCTACACGCTCACTAAAGAGACCTGATTTACAGTCAGGCGAGCCAACCAATTGCTCAACACTTTCCTATTTTAGAGACAAGAGTGGGAGTCGAACCCACATCAAACAGGTTTGCAATCTATTACCTCAACCATTCAGCCATCTTGTCTTTTGCGGAGAGCAAAGGAATCGAACCTTCACCACATTATTTGTGAATTCGCTTAGCAGGCGAACGTAACGAGCCAGTATTTACCTACTCTCCATGTTTGCGGAAGAAATGGGAATCGAACCCACACGAGTCATTAGCTCCTAACAGTTTTCAAGACTGCGGCCACCACCTATTGGCTTGTTCTTCCAAATTTCATCGCATAAAAAAAGCATCTCTAAATGGAGATGCTTTCAATTATGGTATGATAAAATTTATATTATTCCATCCAAATCGTCTCCTTATTAATGTTTAACATATAACTATAGAATCGCTGTACTAAAAAATACGGCAGCGATAATAATCCTAATCGGTAACAATCCTTCATATTATATGTTGTTATTTCTTTCATTTTAATTGTTTGTTTTAACACTGCAAATATTGGAAGTATATTTTAAATAAACAAATAAAATTAATATTAATTAATTGATAATCAAATAGTTATGCTTTATTTAGGCAATTCTATCCCTCCTCGTTTTTCAACAAGTCTCACACATTTTAATCAACTGTCTGTTTCCCAATTGTTTTTGTCTCAATTAGCCCCTATTTAAATTTTTCTTACTGCATAAATTATTATTAAAAAAAAATCAAAAAAAAAGCGCCCATTTTATATGGACGCTCCTTATTTATCTTCTAAAACTAGTTATTCAATCATCTAATTATAGTATAAAATTTACATAAGCGCCCCATTAAATTCGGATAACCGAAGCTAAGCGAGCATAAAAACAACTCAGATTGTTGACTAATATGTAAATTCTTTTTTATCATTTTCAATTGCAAATATCGGTTTTTTTTTGTTCAGATAATATATCTGTAAAACTTTAGGCCATTAAGAATTATTTACTTTAAGAAACATATGATATGTATTTAGAACTTTAATTCTTTGTTATCCAAATATCAACTATTATTCCCCCACAGACCTGTCACTGTTTATTAACACCATTTGGATAAATGGTTGAGATGATATAGTACTTATTTTCTCGCTTAACGAACGCGAGGGTTATATTTTTGTACTTGCAATAAAACAAACCTTGTCTTGTTATTCCGATTTTTATAGCTTCTATGTTCTCTGTGAATAATTTATAATAACCTTTCGAGAAGTTAAAATCCTCTGAACTGTAATAATCTTCCAGCTTAATAAGTTTAAGAGACTTATCAAAGCTATCTTGATAATCACTTTTTTCATAAACACACAAATATTTTAAAATATAATCTAAAGAATTATGCTCAAATAATAAAGATACCGATTCCATTAACTCTTTAATCGTTTCGTTAGGATATTCTTCAGGAGAAAAGACTAAGTCTTTAAAGTATTTTTTCGCATCTCTTCTATTTAAGAAAATAAAATCTTTTGGCGAATCGAAAGAAAAAGGAGATTTAGATTGTTTATCATTCAGTTGAAAAGCATTTAAAGAAACGATTTCATCTCTTTTTATCTTGTTAGGAAAAATTACTGACAACGTATCTTTATTAATTTTACTTAAGGGTAATTTATACAAATAATAAGAACCTAAATCGTCAAAACTTTGATTTTTCCAAGGAAAAATTATTTCTCCATTGCTAATACCTAATACCTTTATGTTACTTTTTTCACCATCTAATACGCCTACAAATGAGAGATTTAAATTGGCGGGATTAACCTTAAAAATAAAAACTTTCCTTTCTTTATGCTTATATCCTAAAAGATAGATTTGTTGTTCCTTAACATCCTTTAAAAATCGAAAACCTCTTAATCCATTAAAAGTGTTACCATAATCTTTGTTTTCATTCAATTTAATCGTTTTGATTACTTTCATATTTTCATCTACAATATGAAGTGTTTTTTTATGAGATGATAATTTAACTATTTTATCTCCTATAGTTGTAAAATCAAAAGGTAAACTAAACGAAAAAAGAACATCTTTTACCTCAGTAGTTACAGTCTCCCTTTTATTAAAAAAATACACCGTACTATAATGGCTTACTGTTGAAATAGATCCATTTTCAACTTGACGATACTTACCAATATAGTTATATACTGCAACACTATCCGTTTCAAAATATGAACAAAGATCATGATCCAACAAATTATCTTCAATAATTTTATCCCTTTTTATTGAAGGTGTCTGATGCCAAAAAGGAATTATTTTAGCGTCTCTAATTTTAATGGTAAGTACCTTAAATTTATTCCCTTTTTGAAAAAGATTAACATAAATAGAACTATCCGAAAGTAATATACTATGTTCATTTCGAGCAAAAAAAATGTTATAAGTATGGATTTTAGTTTTAGGGTCGTAAACCTTACTCTTCTTAGCTCTTTTCGAATAATCCAATTCATCTAATTGTAATCCATTCACAGAATGGATAAGTCGTAAAACTCCACTTTTCGTATCGTTAACCAAAAATGAATTTTCTAAAAAAACAACATCGAGCAAGTCTACGCCATTTAGTGCGTACTTTAAATTCGAAAATTTACTTAGTAAAACTGTTTTCTTAATCGCAGCATCCGTATAAGTAACCTTATCTTTCTTATCTAGCTGGGAAAAAGAAATTGAAGCATAAAGTAATAATATTCCAATTAATGCTTCCTTTTTCGTAACTGCCATCTTCACTTTATATTTAAAACTTAGTTTTCCTTTTTTATTCATTACCCATTAGCAAAAAATCTCTTCAGTATATAACGATACTAAGTGATACAAGACTTCTTAAAACTTCAAAAATGAGGTGTATTTGTATGCTTCTTATTTCTTTATTGAAAAAAATTCTGCATAAAAAAAACGAAATCCAACACTAATTATTTTGTCCTGATAAAAAAATCTGTACTTATTAGTCATCCTAGATTTTTAAGAAAGCAAATACTTTATTTTACCACTACATTCTTCCAGCACTTCTAGTAAATTGATAGAATTTTCTCAAAATATTATTCACATTAATTACATAACCCTATCGAATAATAAAAAATACCCATCAAAAAATAAAACTGAAATTTTGATATACCAACTTACACTATATTTACAATAAAAAACAAATTAAATTATTAATTACATCAAACAATAACTATACATTTAGTCATTAATTCTATTTAAATATTATCTATGAAGCCTTTACGAATTTCAGCAATAACAATCCTTATTATTCTAACCCAATTGGTATTTTTAACTTCTTGCGATAACAAAGAAAAACAAGCGGAAAACAACCCGGAAGTTTTTAAATATATTGCCGCCTATACCGGTGGTACTATTTCCAAACAATCAAGAATTGTTGTTCAATTTGTAGATCAGGCTGTTGACTATTCGGAAGTGAATAAACCTTTAAAAAACATTCCAATATCATTTTATCCCGAAATTAAAGGAAAAGCTATTTGGACTAACATAAGAACTTTAGAATTTATTCCAGAAAAAATGTTAACCTCCAGCACTTCCTTTATAGGTAAAGTAAACTTAGCTCAAATTATTCCAGAAATACATGATTCGCTTAAATCATTTGAATTCGAATTTAAATCAATTATACAATCCCTAAACGTTCAATTTGATGGTATCCAAAATGTAAACCCGGAAAAATTAGATCGACAAAAATTATCGGGAAATATTACCACAGCAGATTTTGAAACAACTGAGAACATTGAGCAAATGTTTGTAGCTAATTTAGACAACAAAGAAGTAAAAACTACATGGACACATACAGATAATGGAATAAGTCACAGTTTTGTTATCGATAGTATTAATAGAACCAATGATCAACAAGAACTGTTTATAGAATGGGATGGCAGAAATTTCGGTATTGACATTAATGGTAATGAATCATTCAACATTTTAGCGCTGGGCGACTTTAAGCTATTAGAAGTAATTGGTCACAATGGAGTAAACCAACATGTTGCCTTTCACTTCTCCGACCCTCTAGATAAGCAACAAGATTTAGATGGAGTTATTCGCGTTAGTGATTATGACCTCTCTTACATTATTGATGGTAATGTAATTAAAGCTTTTCCAAATGTGAGATTAATCGGAAACATTTCTGCTACAGTTGAACCTGGTGTTAAAAATATAGCTGGTCATAAAATTCAGCAAAGGGTTAATGATACAATAACTTTTGAAGAGATTAAACCACAGGTAAAACTTAAAGGAAAAGGCACCATAATACCTGGAACAGCCAAACTGCCTTTTATCTTTGAAACGGCAAATCTTTCTGCTATTGACGTCCGTGTAATTCAAATTCATGAAAAGAATGTTCCACAATTTCTACAAGTAAATGATCTTTCTGGTTCTAACCAATTAAAAAGGGTTGGACATATTATTGCAATGAAAAAGATAGACCTAGGAAAAGGTAATTCTCTAGATTTAAAATCTTGGAATCTACATTCATTAGATCTTAGCACTATCATCAAGGCAAAACCCGGAGCTATTTACGAAGTAAGTATTGGATTTAGAAAATCATACTCTTTATACACTTGTTCTGATTCTACTTCTTCTGGTGATTCACCAAACATGCTTGCTGTAGATGAGGATTGGGCAAAACCGGATAAAGCACAAGCTGAAGATAGTTATTGGGATTATTACGAAGAAGAAGAAAGTTTTGATTGGGACGATCGGCATAATCCATGCAAAACTGCCTACTACACTTCGAACAAATCTGTTTCCAGAAATGTGTTAGCATCTACCATCGGATTAACCAGTAAAATGGGCGATAACGGAGATTTCTTTGTTGCCGCGACTGATATCAATACCGCAGCTCCAATTCCTGGACTCACCCTAGAAATATATAATTACCAGCAGCATATGATCAAAAAATTAACTACTGATCAAAATGGAATAGCTAGTCTTAACTTCAAACAAACCCCTTATTTAATGATTGCGAAAAAAGGTAAAGAAAGAGGCTATTTAAAATTAGACGATGGTTCTTCTTTATCAATGAGCATGTTCGATGTCTCTGGTAAGAATTACAAACAAGGAGTAAAAGGTTTCATCTATGCCGAAAGAGGGGTTTGGAGACCAGGAGATTCGATATTCGTTAACTTAATTTTAGAGGATAAACTTCGTGCCATTCCAAACGACTATCCAGTAATTTTTAATCTATACAATCCGAAAGGACAATTGGTGTCGAAAGTAATTAATAAAAATAGCCTCAATGGTTTCTATACTTTTCATACAAAAACAGAAGCAGAAGCCCCTACAGGAAACTACCTTGCTAAAATAAAAGCTGGTGGAATAACATTTTCTAAAACAATAAAAGTAGAAACCATAGTACCAAATAGGTTAAAACTAACACTTGACTTCGACTTTAAGCACCTATCAAAGAAAACGATAAACGAAACTTCAGAGTTATCTGTAAAATGGTTGCATGGCGCCATCGCCAAAAATTTAGATGCAGAAGTTAAAGTAACCCTAACACCATTTAAAACCAAATTCAAACGCTTCACAGATTATGTTTTTGATGATGCAAGTAAGTCTTTTGCTGCGGAAGAAAAAACTTTGTTCAAAGGAGCATTGAATGAAAATGGTAAGGCACAAATACCTGCGAACATTACTGCCAATGAAAGTGCTCCAGGAATGCTAATGGCTAATTTTAAAGGCGTTGCTTATGAACCAGGAGGTAATTTTAGTGTAGATAGATTTTCTATTCCTTATTCACCTTACAGCGCATACGTTGGTATTAAAACTCCTAAAGGGGATAAAGCAAGAAGGATGTTGCTAACAGACACCAACCATGTTATCAAAATAGCAACACTTGACCCTTCTGGAGAATTAATATCTGACAGAAAAGTAGAACTCAGTCTTTATAAACTAGAATGGAAATGGTGGTGGGATAAATCAGCTCAAAATGTCAATTACAATGCAAGGTATTTTAGCAACCCATTAACCACGGGGACAGTCGTATCGAAAAATGGTCGAGCCACTTGGCCATTGAGAATTAATTATCCAGAATGGGGAAGATACTTATTACGTGCATGTGACGAAGCTGGACATTGCTCTTCAAAAATTATTTACATGGATTGGCCTGGCTGGGCAGGAAGAGGAGAAAAAGAAAAAGGTTCTGGCTCAAACATGTTAAGCTTTACATCCAACAAAAAGAAATACCAAGTTGGCGAAAATATTACCCTTAACATTCCTACCGGTTCAAAAGGCAGAGCATTATTAACCATTGAAGATGGTGACAAAGTGATAGATTCATACTGGATTAATACTAACAAAGGCACCACCCAATTTAGCTTTACAGCTACTTCAAAGATGGCTCCAAATGTCTATGCTTCCATTTCACTTATTCAATCCCATGCACAAACTAAAAATGATAGACCAATTAGAATGTATGGCGTAATCCCTTTAATGGTAGAAGATGCCAAAACCATTTTAAACCCTGTTATCCAAATGCCGAAAACGTTAAAACCCGAAAGTAAGGTAGATATACGTATTTCTGAGAAAAACAACAAAGCTATGACCTATACACTTGCTGTTGTGGATGAAGGACTACTAGATTTAACACGTTTTAAAACTCCAAATCCATGGTCGTATTTTTACCAGCGTAAATCACTCAATGTAAAAACATGGGATTTATTTAACGAAGTGCTGGGAGCGCAATCTGACAGAATTAATAGTCTATTAAGTATAGGAGGTGATGGAGAAGGAAGTACTGTAGAAGAGGGCGGAAAACAAAATAGATTTAAGCCTGTAGTAAAATTCATTGGTCCTTTTGAACTTAAAGCCGGACAAACTAAAAACCATACGATTACTATCCCAAACTATATAGGATCGGTTAAAACGATGGTTGTTGCAGGTAATAATGGTGTATACGGCTCGACCTATAAGACTACTCCTGTTAAAAAACCATTAATGGCATTGGCATCGCTCCCACGAGTATTGAGCCCTGGAGAAAATATTACGCTGCCTGTCACGATTTTTGCACTTGAAAAAAACATTAAAAATGTAAAAATAAAAGTAGAAGGGCATCATTTAATAGATGTTGTAGGATCAAAAACACAACAACTAAAATTTAGTCAGGAAGGAGATAAGTTAATCAACTTCAGGTTAAAAGTAAAAGAATCGATTGGTACTGGATCCATTAAAGTCATTGCCACCAGTGGAAATGAAAAAGCAATTTACTATGTGGATATAAATGTTCGTGCTCCAAACCCTCCAGTATCAGATGTTACCAAAGCAGAAGTGGCAGCTGGAAAAACGTGGAATAACAGCTATAAAGTAGTTGGAATGGAAGGCACCAATACCACTACTTTAGAACTATCATCTATACCTCCATTAAATCTTGAAAAACGCTTAAAGTATTTAATTAGCTACCCTCATGGTTGTGTCGAGCAAACTACTTCATCCGTTTTTCCACAGCTATATTTAAATGATCTACTCAGCTTAAGCAGCGATAAAAAACTAAAAATCGATAAAAACATAAAAGCTGGGATTAATCGTTTAAGGAAATTTCAATGTGGTGATGGAGGAATGAGTTACTGGCCTGGTAATGCAACTTCTAACGAATGGGGAACCAATTATGCTGGTAATTTTTTACTAGAATCGCAATTGGCAGGCTACAATGTTCCTAAAGAACTAATTAACAACTGGAAAAAATACCAAAAGAAAAAAGCAAAATCATGGACGGACGGCACAGAAAGCAGTCAACTAACACAGGCTTACCGTTTATATTTATTAGCCTTATCAGAAAATGCAGAACTGGGTGCCATGAATCGTATGCGCTTAAAAAAATCATTAACCCCACTTTCGAAATGGTATTTAGCTGCCGCTTATAAATTAGCTTCTCGCCCTGAAATTGCGAGAAACTTAATTCAAAAATTACCCAAAACTATTGGCGAAGCTAAAGATCATGCATACACCTATGGCTCGCATTTAAGAAATGAAGCAATATTACTACAAACACTTTCTATTATTGGAGAACGAAATGATGCTTCAGAGATGGCAATTAAGATATCTAAAAAACTAGACACAAAACATTGGCATAGCACACAAACAACAGCCTACTGTTTAGTTGCAATGGCAAAATACATTGGAAAATCTGGGATATCTAAAACCATGAACTTTTCTTACAAAATAGGTGACGGAGAATGGATTCAAGCTTCCAGTAATAAACCAATCTGGCAACACAGTTTTAAAGATACAAGAGGTTCTAAAACGGTGAGTATCAGAAATGCAGACGGATTATTACACGCCAAAGTAATAGCTACAGGAATACCAGCAATTGGAAATGAATCTGATGCTTCTAACGGGTTAAAGATTAGTAATACTTACTACGACTTAGAAGGCAACGAAATTGATATTAACCAATTGGACCAAGGAAGCAATATTATTTCGGAGATTACAATCGAGAATGTGCATCCAACTGCGGATTATTCCGATATGGCCTTGACTTATATGCTACCTTCTGGCTGGGAGATACATAATACCAGATTGGATGGTTCTGCATTAGCAATGGACAAGCCAACTTACCAAGATTTCAGAGACGATAGGGTTAATTTTTATTATAACATCAAGCATAAGCAAAAACTAACTTTTAAAGTTGCACTAAACGCTACCTATTTAGGAAAGTACTATCTGCCCGCTATTTATAGTGAAGCGATGTATGATAATTCCATTAATGGGAGAATTGGTGGTCGTTGGATTGAGGTTATTAAAGATAAGGACGAGGAATAAACCATGTTACGCCTCATTAAAAAATATAAATGGTACTGCTTAGGAATTGGAATAGCTCTTATGGTTTGGTATTACTTCTGCCTACCAAAAGTACTATTCAACGACCCCATTTCTGTGGCTATAATGGATAAAGACAATAACTTACTAGGTGCCCGAATAGCCACAGACGAGCAATGGCGTTTTCCTATTAACCAGTATATTCCAGAAGATTTTAAGAAAGCCATCATTTGTTTTGAAGATAAACGTTTTTACGAGCATATTGGCGTTGATTTTCTTGCCTTCTTTAGAGCAGTCAAACTAAACATTGCTAATCAAAAAATAGTTAGTGGTGGCAGTACCATCTCCATGCAAGTTATCCGACTTTCAAGAAAAGGTCAACAAAGGTCCTTCTTGGAAAAATTAATAGAATTTTTTTTGGCGACACGACTAGAGTTAAAATATAGCAAGGAAGAAATATTAGCACTGTATGCTTCTAATGCGCCTTTTGGTGGAAATATTGTAGGATTAGATGCTGCATCATGGAAATATTTTGGGCGTAAATCAGACCAATTATCTTTAGCCGAAACAACTGTTCTGGCGGTTCTTCCCAATGCACCAAGCCTAATACACATGGGCAGAAATCGAGACCGATTACTTGAAAAAAGAAATTGGTTGCTAGATAAAATGCTTAAAACTAACTTAATTGACTCTTTAAGTTGCAAACTGGCCAAAGAAGAACCTCTACCTAACAAAGTACTACCGCTGCCATCCCATGCCCCGCGATTATTGTCTCGAATTATAAAAGAACAAGGAGATAAGGCTAAAAAATCTATCATTAAAACAACCATTGATGGAAACCTTCAACAACAAATAAATGGTATTGTCCATAGACATCATCAGCAATTAAAGCAAACAGGAATTAATAACATTGCGGCACTAGTAGTAGATATTAAAACAGGTAACGTAATAAGCTATGTGGGTAATACACCTTATCAGAGAGGTAAACATGGCTATGATGTCGATATTATAAAAGCTCCTAGAAGTTCAGGGTCTATTTTTAAACCATTCCTGTACGCGGCAACCTTAGATGGAGGTGAAATTATGCCACACTCATTACTTACCGATATACCCAGCTATTATTCAGGCTACACTCCTGAAAACTTTGATCGTAAATATTCAGGAGCTGTTGCTGCCAGTGAGGCACTCTCTCGTTCACTTAATGTACCAACAATTAGATTACTTAGCGATTTTGGCATCCATAAATTTCATGCTATCTTAACGCAATTAGGTTTAAAAACAATTAATAAACCTGCTCACCATTATGGACTAAGTATGGTTGTTGGTGGGGCCGAATGCAGCCTTTGGGATATTGCTGGTGCTTACGCTGGAATGGCCCGTTCACTTAATCAATTTAGTGAGACCAATGGTAAGTATAAGCTAAACAATTATAGACCGCTCCACCTTATCTTACCAGATAAAAATGAGCATAAAACCTTGTCCGATCAATTTGTTAAACACGATATTTTTAGTGCAGGAGCGATATGGCATACCTTCGAAGCTCTTACCCAGTTAAAAAGACCAGGTTCAGAAAGTTATTGGAGAAGTTTTTCTTCCTCCAGAAAAATCGCATGGAAAACAGGAACAAGCTTTGGTTTTCGCGATGCTTGGGCTGTTGGTTGCACACCTAAATATGCTGTTGCTGTGTGGTGTGGAAATGCGGATGGTGAGGGGAGACCTGATCTAGTAGGTGTAAAAGCTGCTGGCCCAGTAATGTTAGATATCTTCAACTCCCTTGAATACTCTGCTCAATGGTTTACCACTCCCTACGATGATTTAGTACCTATAGCCGTATGTAGTAAAAGTGGTTTCAAAGCCAAAGATATTTGTGAAACAACGGATACCATTTTCGCGCCATTGGCATCAAACAAAACAATCGCGTGTCCTTTTCATAAGATACTCCATTTAGATAAATTCAGCAAGTATCAAGTCAACAGTTCTTGTTATTCACCTTCCAATATGATTCATCAAAGCTATTTTATTCTTCCTCCTACTATAGAAACTTACTATAAACAAAGAAATCCTGACTATAAAATAGTACCACCTTACCGAACAGATTGTTTAGAAGCATCAAGTAAAAAAGTAAAATCCATGCAATTAGTATACCCGAATACTGCTTCAAAAATTTCTATTCCTGTTAACTTAGATGAAACAAAAAGTAGCACTGTTTTTGAAGTATCGCACCGAACACCTAAAACAACTATTTATTGGCATCTTGATCAAACTTATATTGGAAAAACAAAGAATTTTCATGAATTCGCCTTTAACCCGAAAGTAGGTAGCCATTTGCTCACACTAGTAGATGAAAATGGCGAAGTATTGGAACAAAAGTTTGAAATATTCTAATAAATAAAAAATGTATCCAATCTCAAACAGATATTGCTTGTTAAGATATTCTTATTCTGTTAAATTTAACACTTCCAATTATTGGATGATCATCAAATTATTGAAAAATCAACATAAAATGAAACGATTGTTTTTACATTTTTTGTATAAGTATCTTTTTATAATATGTCTCCCTGTTTTGACAAATGCCCAACAAGGAAATTTTAAAAATTTCACAGTGAACGATGGACTTGCTCAATCTCAAGTTTATTCCATCAGCGAATCAGCAGATGGTTATCTTTGGATAGGAACAAGAGGTGGCGGTATTAGCAAATTTGATGGCTTAGAATTCGAAACATTTGCAAAAAAAGATGGTTTACCAAGTAATTATATCACCTACATTTATAAAAGTAAAGATGAAAAAATTTGGATAGGAACAAGCAATGGTATCTGTATTTTTTTCGAAAATAGGTTTATAAATATTACGATAGATTCGTTAGAAAAAACACCCATTATCAACACTATTTTCGAAGATAAAAATGGTACTATTTGGATAGGTACGAATCAAGGTTTATATAGTAAAAAGAACTCAAGCTTTCAAAAAAAAGAACTCAACATAGCAAATTCTAGAATAGAGATAACCGCCATCGTAGAAAATGATAAGACAGGAATATGGATAGGTACGAATCACGGTTTGGTAAACTTTAATATTAAAGATACACTATGCTATAAGGTTAAAGACGGCTTAGGATCTAACTACGTGCGATCTTTAAGTTTTGATAGGCTAAATAATCTATGGATAGGAACTTATGGTAGAGGAATATCCATCCTCAATTCTAAAGGTATTTCCCGTTTGGAAACAATAAAAAAACTGAACAGTGCAGTTGTTCATTCCATTATTAATGATTCTGAAGATAACATATGGATAGCTACGCTTGAGCAAGGTTTGATAAAATGGAACACAAAAGATAGTACTGCTCATTTTTTTACAGAAAAAGACGGTCTTGCAAACAATCACGTTAAATGTGTTTATGAAGATTTATGGAAAAATATCTGGATAGGAACTTCAGGTGGCGGATTTAGTAAATTTTCTGGTCAACATTTTAAACACTATAATTCTGCATCGTCAAATTTAAAAAGCAACTACATTTATGCACTTGAAGCTGCCAATGATAGTGACATTTGGATTAGCACTTCCGGTTTAGGAGTCAACAGGTTTGTCAATGACCAAACTTACTATTATGGTTCCGACTCTGGTTTTGTCAATGCTAAAGTAAAAACGATATTTCAAGATAATAAGCAAAATATCTGGCTGGGCACAGAAGGAAAGGGCATGTTCTTATTTGATGGACAAAATTTTAACACTTATAATTTTAATCAAGGTATAGAAAGTAAATGGATCAAAGATATTAAACAAGACCCTCGTGGCAATATTTGGGTAGCAACCTCGGGTGCAGGTATAAGTAAAATAAATCCTACTTGGTCAGATGCATTACCAAAATTTTCCTATGAAAATATTAAAAAAAAAGATGGTCTAACAAGTGATAGGATTAGCTTTTTACACATTGATAAAACGGAAAGAGTATGGGTTGCGTATCAAAATGGAGGAATTAGTTGTATCATAAATGATACGAGTATTTTTAATTTCAACCATCAAAAAGAGCTCAATTCTAGCGTTGTTAGATGCCTGGTAGAAGATAGTCTTGGGAATTTATGGATAGGTACAGGGGGTAAAGGTTTGTACCATACAAAACTATATACGGATTCGATAGCATTCGTTAATCTATCCACTAAAAATGGCTTGAGCTCTGATAATATTTATTTATTAGACATAGATAAGCAATCCAATCTTTGGATTGGAAGTGAGAAAGGCGCAGATCGCGTTAAATATGATGAGGATGGTATTATTCTGGAGTTATCTAGTTTTGGTGCAGATGAAGGTTTTAAAGGTATAGAAACATGTAAAAATGCAATTACTGTAGATATTAAAGGTGGAATTTGGATAGGAACAATAAATGGCCTGTATAAATACAACTCTAATTATAAAAATTTAAGCAGTCAAGCTCCAGTGTTAACGATAACAGATGTAAGCCTATTCTATAAATCGATTAAAGAAAGTCATTACGCTGCTTATCTCAACAATCAAGACCAACCTATTTCTTTAAATTATACTCAAAACCACATTACCTTCGATTTTAAAGGTATTTTCTTAACCAAACCAAAAAAAGTACGTTATAAGTGGAAATTAAGTGGCTTAGAAAATGAATGGTCACCGACCACCAGTAAGATGAGTATTACCTATTCAAACCTTAAACCCGGAAATTATATTTTTCAGGTAATGGCTCAAAATGAAGGAGAAATTTGGAACAAAAAACCACAAACCATTGCTTTTACTATAGTAACACCCTTGTGGCAAAAAACTTGGTTTCTTATTTTATTAATTCTTTGCGGAATCGTTTTCATAGCACTAATTATATGGTCTCGCATAAGAATCGTAAGTAAAAAAGCACGAGCAGCTCAGCAGTTACTTCTAATGGAAAAAGAAGTCTTAACACTGGAACAGAGAGCCCTTAGATTACAAATGAATCCTCATTTTATTTTTAATTGTCTAAATTCTATTCAATCAATGATTGTAAAAAAGGATACAAAATCGGCACGATACTTCTTATCCAAATTTTCAAAATTAATCCGAAAAACGCTTGACAATTCTAAAGAACAATTGATACTTTTAGATGATGAAATTGAAACTTTAGAGAACTATTTATCTATCGAAAAATTTTGCAATGAAGAGCATTTTGATTACTCAATCGAGATAGCGGAAGATGTAGTTTCAGATTTCATTCAAATCCCTCCGATGTTAATTCAACCTTTTGTAGAAAACGCTATTATTCATGGAGTTGCTCACCGAAAAGTTGGAGGAAAAATAACAGTTTCTTTCCAACTAAATAAAACTTCTTTAAGCTGTATAATTACGGATAATGGTGTTGGAAGAGTAAAAGCCAATCGATTAAATATGGTAAAGGATCATAAGTCTACAGCATTAATTGTAACAGAAGAAAGATTAAACCTGTTAGGAGATGATAGCTCTAATCAAAAAATGAAGATAGAAGATATTCTAGACAAGAACGAGAAAATTTGTGGTACCAGAGTTACGATTATAATTCCTACAGAAATTTAACGCGCATATACACAAGGCAAAAGTCGCTATTTTTTTTAAAAGGAGATTACAGGTCGGAACCCTTAATGACGATAAATTAGTAACCAGCTTAAAATCCAATAACAAACTTCATTAGGAGCATGACCTTTAATCTCTCAATCAATGTTAAGGAAACAATCGCATAACATAAATCTCTACTATAGCGGTTTAACTAAATTATTTATCTTTGACAACATGGATAGGATCAAGGCAATAATTGTAGATGATTTAGAAGATTCTAGAATCATGCTAAAGCAAGATCTGCTGGATTATTGTCCAAGTATTGAGTTGATAGGTGAAGCCGAAGGAGTAGTCTCTGGATTAAAAACGATCAAACAACTGCAGCCAGATCTAGTTTTCTTAGATATTAACATGAACGATGGTTCAGGGTTTGACCTACTAGAAATAGTAGATGATCAAAACCTTAAAATTATCTTTACAACGGCATCTGACAACTATGCTATTAAAGCCTTCAAGTTTTCTGCTGTCGATTATTTACTAAAGCCTATAGATATTGATGAGTTGGTAATTGCAGTAAATAAAATCAATGCTGAAACGAATAAAAAGGCCAACTATAAGACCTTAAGAAGTAATCTCAAAAAAGGTAAGATAGAACAAATAGCACTTCATACGCAGGAGAAAATTCACATCTGCTCTATCACAGAAATTATGCGATGTACCTCAGATGTGAACTATACTACTTTCTATTTTAAAGATGGCTCAAAAAAAATAATTACAAAAACACTTAAGTATTTTGATCAAATACTCTCCGAATCGGGTTTTCTCAGGGTACACCAATCCCACCTCATCAATACACGTTTTATTAAAGAATATGCAAAGGGTGATCGCAGCTATATCGTTATGAAAGACAATTCTGAAGTTCCTATATCTAACCGAAAACGAGCAGAAGTTGTCAACCTCCTTTCGACTTTGTAAAACTTAAGAAGGAGTTTTAAGGTTTAAGTAAATTAAAAAGAGTTTAGAAAGCTATTGAACCTTTACTAAATCACTGTTTTCTTTAATTCATTCTACCATACATAGTAGAAAAATACATCAATTCAGCTTTGCCAGGGTAGTTATTTAAAAAAATTGCAAGTTGCATCCTGGTAACAGTTTTTCAGCTTCTCCTTGTTCTTATAATTTAGCGCAAACAGAATCATCTACAAAATTTCATTAGTTTAGTCTTATTTAACAACTGTTTTAAACTAAAACATACAGTTGTCGTTAATTAAAACAAATGGATATAATCTCCCATACTTTAACTGGTATTGCAGTTGGAACTGTTATTGCAACCGTATCTAATGGCTCATGGAAAAGAAAAGGTTTAATCATCTTTTCAGGAGGTTTTGGAGGTGCTTTACCTGATTTTGACGCTATTTCCTTATGGTCAAATTTTGATTCAACTATTGGTTCTCTATTAGATTTGGAACACACCGGAAAAGAAATTTACTTTGGGAAATTTTGGTATTCACATCATGCTGCTTTACATTCCGTTGTGGCCCCTATTATTTTGATTCTCTTATCAATTATTACAAGTTTTATTATCAGAAAAAAATTAGAAACATCTAAAAATAAGGAAACTATTCTTAAAAGAAAATACTCGCTTCTTGCTTTCTTTTTTGGATTTATATTTCACTTATTTGAAGATATGCCTACTCCTGCAAGTGTTTGGGGTGGAGTAAACTTATTTTTTCCAAGTTCAAGTTATGTTGGTGGATTTGGAAATATTTGGTGGTGGAATAATTATGATTTAGTTTTGATAATATTTAGTGTAATTGTTTTGAATTTACTCGTAAACATGATTCCTAAAAACCACTATTTCATTAAAATGAGGACAAGTCTAGCCGTATTTTCGCTTGGTTTAATGCTGTTTTTCTTTCAAATAAATACGAGGTCCGTTGATTTTTCTTATTCAGGACACACAACAAATTACAGCGAATTCGAATCTCAATCAAAACTTATACAAAAGGAAATTTTAGGGGAAAAGTTATTTCAAATAATGACAACTATTGATAATAAAATCCCATTAAACTTTTAAATAAAACCAAGTATTAAACTCAACCTTTCGGAGCTGAGCGCTAACCAACTCTACTTAATGCACTATCTAGATGAAAAAGGAAATTTATTCATTAAAAAGATTGTCAAGTAATAGAAAAAATTTAGCAATGACCCCACATTTACTCTTAATATAAATAAATTTGGATGTGTCAACTATTTGATTTACATTTGATTACAAATTAATAACCAACATCCCATGAAAAAAAACAAACTAAACTTACTGTTTATACCTTTTGCATTATTCTCGACTATTACAAAAGCTATTGACAAACAATCTCCTACTTTAAAAAGTAATGTTATAACACTCAAAGACACTGATGCTGATGGCTTACCAGATGATTGCGAGCTGGCCTATACCAATCCTGCATCGACAACAGGCCTTAATCCATTCGATGACCTTGAAAATAGCGGAAATGGTGATGGATTAAACAAGTTACAAGAATATCAAATGGGAACTAACCCTCTAAATACTGATAGTGATGGTGATGGCGTTTCAGACCTTTTGGGAAGCAAGCTCAAAACCTCAACTAAAGTGAGTAATATACGCAAAAAAGCTCCTTTTGCTGATGCTGATAAAGATGGGCTAGCTGATGCAGTCGAAACAAATACGGGTGTATTTGTCGATATGAATGATACAGGAACGGATCCGAATAATCCAGACACAGACAACGATAAAGCTGGTGACTGGTATGAAGTTGCGGCTTCCATGACTAACCCGAACGATCCAAATAGTAAACCCAATGTACCTTATCCTCTTCCAAAACCAGATGGAACAACTGGTTCTTCAAGTAAACCGGTAAAAGTATATATCCTTTCCGGGCAATCTAATATGGTTGGGTTTGGAAAAGTAGCTGGAACTGATCTTGGAACTTTAGAAGTTATTACTAAAGATGAAAATAAATTTCCAAATCTGATTGATGCTAATGGCGGGTGGGCTACAAATGGTGATGTGAATTACCGAGGGGTAGTAACGGATATCGGAAAATCGCCTTTAACACCTTTAATGGCAGGTGATAAATTTGGACCCGAATTAGGTTTTGGAGCAGTAATGGGTTACTATCATGATGAACCTGTTCTTATAATCAAAAGTTCTCAAGGTAACAGAAGTTTACGATGGGATGTTTTACCTCCGGGAAGTAAACAAACTGAGTACAATAATGATGGTTTTACTTATGCCGGATATGGTGACTCACCTAATAGATGGACCAAAGGTACTACCCCCGTGCCCATAGGATGGTATGCAGGTAAGCAATATGATGATTTCTTTCTGGATGAAGCAGATTTTGGCACATCCCTAACATGGAAAAGTGGTACTTCTTTTGATAAAGATCTGTTTGTAAAACATAATAACGTAACGTATACTTGTCAACAAGCCCATACAGCAAGTGCAGCATCAGAACCTGGCGTAGGAAATGAATGGAAAATTCATTCAATTGAAAACGTTACAGATATATTAGACAATTTTAGCACAGAGTACCCTCAATGGGCAAGCCAGGACTTTGAAATTGCAGGACTTGTATGGTGGCAGGGACATAAAGATCAAAACGGAGAAGCTTCATCTTTTTACGAAGAAAATCTAGTAAATTTAATTAAATCCTTAAGGACCTATTATAGTAATAGATATCCTGGTAAAATAAAACCAACCGCACCTTTTGTTTTAGGAACTATTGCCTTTAATGGCTGGAAATTAAGTGGTGCAGGATTGGATGTTGCAAAGGCTCAACTTGCCGTAAGTGGAGAAACGGGTAATTATCCAGATTTTTCGGGCAATGTTAAAACCGTTGAAACACGTGACTATTGGAGAGACTTTGGCCCCAACACAAGACAAGGTTATCATTACAATTGGAATGCCGAAACGTATATGTTAGCGGGTGATGCTTTGGCCAGAGCAATGATAGAATTAAACGACCCCACAACCACTATTCTAGAACAACAAAATTCAAACAGTATTTTGATCTATACTGATGACTCATCAAACAAGCTTCATGTAAAAGGATTATCTCAAAACGAAAACAACATAAGCATCTTCAACCTTTTAGGACAAGAAGTTGAAAGCTATAATGGTCTTTCGATTTCAGAAACTGAAAATGGGATTACTCTTCCAAACATTAGCGGAATGTACATAATACAAGTAGTTGAACCAGGTTATGGCCGTCAAACTACAAAAAAAATATTTTAAAAATAACCGACTCCAATTATAGTAAACCAACTCAAAAACTTACCCCAATGAAACATTTATATTTAATTATCTTGTGCTTTTCTTTGCTTATTGCTGCACTTAAAGCTAATCCAACAGTGAGTACTCAATTAAAATCTTACACCCTAAAAAGAGGTGTAAACGAATTTAAAACTGCCTTAAATCAGTTAAACGATCATTACAACAACTCTAAAACACTCACAACACTTGAATTAGAAGCAATTTACGCTACTATCGAACTAGAATTTACTACTAGCGCCTATTCTAGTGCTAAAAACGAAATATGGCAATGCATCAATTCCTATGATTTAAATCAAACATATGTATTTGAAACATTTAAAATAAATCAGTTGACCGCTATGGATGTTTCAGACAGAATATACATATACCTGCTACAAAAAATTCATAATCAAGAATTTAACCCTACCAATATACTAAATATGGTAGGAACAAAATTTAAAATTGCTGACATCTACCCTGGTTCAGTCAAACAAAATGCAACACGAACAACTAATCAAGAGGTTGATATTAATGCAACGCATCTAGAAGTAATTGGTGCAAAGGTTATAAAATCCCAAGCCGATGCAGTAAGACCCACAGGGTTTTATGCTGCTCCAGGTGAATTAATAACAGTAGTAGTTCCTAGCAACCTTGTTGGAAAAGGTTTAAAAGTTATGATTGGTGCACATGAAGATGATTTTACAAAAACTAATTCCAGCCATACGACAAATAGATTCCCTTATATTGCTAAGATATTTGAAATCACTTCAGTGGAAACAAAAATTGCGAATCCATTTGGAGGAGGAATTTATATTAGAATACCTCGTACAAGTAATTTAGGCTGGGTTAAAATGAAAATTTCTGGCGGTATAAAAGCTCCATTTTATTCTCATAGATCAAGTAAAGTAACTAAGCTTTCAGATTGGCAAAGAGACTTAAATAGTGATGATGTGTTATGGGCAGATTTGGAGTCTGACAAATACTTAATTACTATACCTGTAAGTGTCTTGAAAGACCTAAAAATGAATGATCCAAGCATGTTGATGGATAGATGGGATATGATAATGGATTCTGCTTTTAAGTGGCTGGGCGGAAGAGACCAACAAGGTCGGACTGAGTATTCTCTCATTGATACAAAAATTCGCGCCAAAAACCATTCGCCTGGGTATCCTATGATTAATAATGGGTCCGGCAGTCCATACAATCTTAGCGCCAATAGTGATATGCCAACGCACATGCTCAACAAGCAATGGTATCGTTCTCGCCTAATGGTAACAGCCTTACATGAAATGGGGCACGGAGCTTATCATGCAAAAATAGGGTTCGAAAATGAGTCCATTGTTCATATGCATGCAGCATATATTATGAACGCCCTAGATGGCATACATATGGATTCTGCTCAGCAATTTTCTTCCGGTCAAACCCACCCGGTAAGTGAAATTTACGCAGAATGGATGACCAGTCCAAAATTTCGGAACAATGAACAAGTGGATAAAAATTATGCCCAGTACCAACAAAAGGGCTATGCCAAATACATTGATATGGCCAGACTGTTTGGCTGGAAATCTTATCATAACATGCAAAAATACTTCTATGATAAATGGAAAGTAAAGACAACACAATCAAGTCAATTCGTTAGTTTAGATGAGATGCTAAGAGCAGCTTCATTCTCTAATAATGTTAATATGGGCCCACTATTTCACTTTTGGGGTCATGTACCTTCTCAACAAATGATAAACGAATTATCGGTTCTTCCTAGCAGCAATTTAATTTTGGATAGGTTATGTTATTACAAGAACATTGCTCCTAAAAAAGGGTCAGACATGGTAGGCATGTCAATTTTTGGAGGATTTAAAGGAAAATACCAAGACTTTGATAAAACATTTGATACAGATAACTATGCTAAACAGATACAAGATCAAATGGATCTTATTATTAATACCTATTACAATCCAAATCCAAATTATTGTAGCACAGTAAGTATAAATGAACCGAAACTTGATCAATTAATTCATATTTATCCTAATCCCTCTTCAGACCTTATAAAGATAGAATGTCCTGATGAGTGTGAGGTTAAATTAATTGACATTAATGGAAAAATATTATTTCATGCCCAAGATAAAAAAACGATAGATGTTCGTTCTTTTGAGAATGGAATTTACATGCTAGAGTTATACCATCCAAGTTATCAAGAAAGGTATTCTAAAAAAATTGTAATAAATAAATGAGACAGAGCACATTGAACAAACTAAATGCACATTGCATATAGTAGCGTTGTGCATAATTTAATAAGACCTCGAAATGCCATTTCCAATTGACGAAAAATATATAAAAGAAACGGAATCTGAACTGAACGTCAAATTTCCGAATGAATTCAAAAATAGAATGATAAAATCAAATGGCGGAGAATTGGTTTCGAACGAATTTGAATTTGAACTCTATCCTTTTTTTGATAAATCTGACCGAAAAAGAATTAGTCGAACTTGCAATCACATCGGACTTGAAACAAAAAACGCTCGTGAATGGAATGCATTTCCTGAAAATGGAATCGCAATAGGTGCTGACGGATTTGGGAATCAATTAATATTAACTCATAACGGAAACGGAATTCTAAATGATGAACTATATTTCTGGAATCACGAAACTGGACAAATAGCAAAAATAGATGAATCAATTACTACGGAATAACCCGAACATGATTCCAGAATGAAATAATAGCCATTAATTTTAGACATATGTTCATAGGCACAATGCTCATACCTTTCTTAACATTAAGTTTAACAATACTGCTTCTTATATTGAGGTTTGCATTTAGAAAGAAGAGAATTCTGAAACTTATATTAACGATATTGCTCGTTTTTAGTTTAGTAATATTAACACTCGTGTTTTACTACTTAGCGAACTTTTTAGGAATAATAAATTCTCAATAATCAAGATTAGTATTAGAGAATTAATAAACTAAGCACAATAATTTCTATATTTCATTATTTTGGCTGATTACTATATCTTTGGTATCAACAAAACGAAAACATAGAGTTGTCGTTAGCGGTTATTAAGAAAAATAGGAACAGATAGACTACTTAATGAAATTTAGATTTTTTAGGACAGGAATTTATTTCCTAATTGTTTTAGGAATTGCAAGTTGTAAAACTTATTACATTCCACTTGAGACATTTAACAAGCAATTCAAGGACATTGACTCAACCGAATTAAAAACAGTATATACAAGAGGACCCATGGGAGATGTTGTTAGCTATAAAACTTATCCGATTGACTACATAAGTTGTGTTGATAAAGAGAACAACCCGATTGAACTAAAAAATAGCCCATCAATTGAAGTTCGTATTACAGATTTGAATAACAAGAAAACCTATTTGTATTTTGACCAAATATACGTCCAAGACTCAATTGTAAAAGGAGATGGTTCAAGATTTATTTATTTCAAAAAAGAGATACCAATAAAAGACATCAAATTGATTGAGGTTCAAGATGGGCATAAGAAATTCAAATACGTTGATAAAAAATAACAACCGCTAACATTCAATATATAATATGCCCTGCCCTTAGCTTTTTTTATTCTTTTTGGCTTTTGTAGTTTAGCCCATAATTTTTGCTTGTGCTTTCTTGATAATTTCTGTAAGTTTCATCCTTGCTTTAGTTGGTTGGTTTGGGTGCGCTTTATTTGTTTCGTAGTAAACTACTGCTTTGGCAAAAATTAAGACCGTTGCAAGGGTATAGTGGGGGTGAAATTACATTTAATATATTGATAATCAATTATTTATGGTTAATTTTGGCATATGAAAAAGATAAACTCACCGACCTTAGCAGACAGTTTTTGTGATTTACGCACAAGAAAGATAAAGACTACATTTT
>JAVCKV010197044.1:0-16838 GCA_032274145.1 Herpochondria borealis | reverse complement strand
CAGAGATTGCGATCTCTCAGCAAGAAGACTCGCAGCCTGCCCACATAATAGCAACGCCGCATATGTCACAACTAGATGGCTGCCAACTCAACCCCACGGTGAAGGAACGTCGTATTCATAGTATAGTTCGAACTGTGTGCGTGCTGTGGTATTATGCACGAAGGTCTCTCTAGTCTCTATATAGTGTTGACAACAGTTTGTCGAACGATGTGAATGTATAATACATAGCTATATAATATAGGAGGCCTGAGTTGTGTGTATCGGTATGGAAGTGCATGAAAGACAAAAACATAGTAGAAAGACCATTGCACGATCGTCCCCTCTCGTTCCCCGGGTGGATGATCTTTTTTTAGTTGCAAACGCCCGAATCACTGCAGCACGGGCAATCAATACCACAGCCAATGTCTCGGGTCAACAACTCGAGTGTGGACACGCCACATAGTCCTAGAGGGATATCACCTCGGAGTACATTGCCCAACAAGGTGAGAGTCTCTAGCTTGCCCAAGGCTCCGAGTTGTGACGGTAAGCTGCCGGTCAATCGGTTGTCTTCGAGTTGGAGGGATTGCAAATCCGTCATCAAACTAAGTTCGGACGGAATTGGACCACCAAGGGAATTTTGTTCTAGGCGCAAGCTCCTCATGGAAGTCAGGGTTCCCATTTCGGAAGGGATGTTTCCTGTCAACGTGTTGCCAGAGAGGTCCAAGATTTCCAGTTCGTGCAGCTCTCCCAGTAGAGTCGGGATGGTGCCGTTGATGTCACTGTTGCTGATTTCCAAATCACGAAGACGCGGCATACGCTCGCCGATGCAGGATGGAAGACTTGAGCCAAGTGGGTTGTTGTTCAACACCAAGAACTGCAGTTCGGTGTAATTGCAGATACCATCGGTAACTCCGCCTTCAAAGTTGTTATAACTCATATCTAGATGGGCTGTGTAGCGACAAGAAACAAACAAATTTGGTGTGAGTAAGTTGAAGTATCATGGAACAGAGAAAAGACAACAATACGTACTCAGAGTATTCAACCCAAGAGGAACGGTACCAGTCAGTGCATTGTTGGACGCTGCCAGAAACTCGAGGTTCACCCATCCCACAGACGATGGGAAGGTACCGATGAAGGCGTTTCCAGACAAATCCATGTATCGCAAGGTAGGTAGGAATCCAAAGATTGGACTCACTTCTCCCGCCAAGAGATTGTAACTGACATCCACGTATTGGAGTCGAAACGAGGTTGGGTTTAGGACATAGTCGGGTGAGATTTCAATGTTGCCCTCAAAGTTGTTGTGTGAGAGCGAAATGGTTTGTTTCGTCACAAGCCCATTCGTGACGGGAGGCAACTTTCCAGAAAACTGATTGTAGTCAAGACGAATGATATCCAGGGACGGAATACCATCCAGTGTCAACGGGACAGGTCCGGCGAGCAGGTTATCGCGAAGGTCCAAGGTGACAAGGTCCACCAGGTTGTTGATGGAATCGTTGAGTGGTCCAGTCAACTTGTTGGAAGACAGCATGAGGGTTCGAAGGAACTTCAAGGTGAAGAGTTCTTCCGGTATTGTGGAGCTGATGCGATTGTTGGACAAATCCAGTAGAATCATATCCATGGGACCATTAATAGTGGGTGGAATGGTACCGGTGATAAAGTTGGAACTGAAATCGACCACCGACAGAGCTGACATGGTACCAATCGTGCTGGGGATGACTCCACCAATGCGGTTCTTGGTGAGGCGCAGTGACTCCACGGCGGCCAAGAGACCAATCTCGGGTGGGATTACGCCTTGCAGGTTGTTGCGAGTTGCGTCAAAGCCCGTAATGACCAATGACTCGGTCGCATCAAACAGGCAAAAGATTCCGTCACTCCACTCGCACTCGTGCTTGGTAGGGCTCATCCAGTCCTCTTGATGGACCCAGTTTTCTCCCTTGAAACTGTAGTACATGGTCACCATGGCGTAACGTTGTGCAAAGTTCTGCCCGACCCCACCAGTTTCCACCTGATCGACTGTAGACATCCAACCAATGGCTCGAAATTGCGGAGAATCTGGTTTGCTCATGGCCTCTCTTCCAGACAGGCGAATGGCGGCATCAAACAAGTCTTCGGCAATAAAGGTGGGTGCCAACGAGGGAGACATGGTTGGAGCATCTGTCTCTCGACCAGACCCACTCGACTTTGGTCGCGCCACAAAGTAGACAGTGATTCCAATCACAATGGCCACAACGATCCACAGGACGAGACACATGACGCGTCGAATCGGTCGTTCCTTGACAATGAACTTGAGAGAAATGGGTTGCGAGTCGGCGTAAATAATGGGTTGACCCAGTTCTTCGTCCTTGACTGGTAGAGCTTCCACCATGTCGGCGGGTGGTGCTTCTGAAGCACCAAACTGAGTTGACGATGATGACGACTGATTATTCGTCGGCGACGAAGCTTGTTGCTGCTGTAGATTGGGTCGTTGCAACAGTGGTGGTGCATGTACAAAGTCAGAAGAGGTAATCGAGACTCCTGCTGGATCAGAAGCCGAAGTTCTCGACCCTCCAGATCTCGATCCTCCGGTAGAAGAATCGACCATTCCCAACTCGGCATCGAATTTCTTGGTGGTAATGACAAAACGACTCAATAATGGTTGTGGTGCAGCTGCTGCTGCTGCAGCAGCTCGCCCACCCATCTTGGCGTCTTGTTCTGCCGCAAAACTAGACGCCAAATGTTCGGCAGTCGCTCGATCCGCCCCCATGGCCATCATGTAATCCACCAGTAGGTCATGAGGCACTTCCGCAGTGTGAGATACGCGCGGTGCATGTTCTGCATTTTGCATCATTCCCAAGATTGTGGCACTCGCCTCCTCATCGTTCGTCAAGACTGACATGTGATCTTCGGCAAAGCTTTGAAAGTCACGAATGACATCGGTAGTATCGTCGTACTCATTATCATCGATATCTGACTCGCCATACTCGAATTCGGAGGATTCTTCTAGAATAGAAGGGTGAGCAGCAGCAGCTGGAGAGGCTGAACTACTACGGCGGCTTCTGTTGCTACCACTACCAGCGCTCCTTCTGCTACCACCAATACTCAGTCTTCGATGCGCCGGGGCGGTTGTGAGAAGAGACGTATGTTGAAACGAGTGCGGAGACAGCAGAGCATCAGCCTTGTTCAAGAGAGCATCCGCAGCTTCTGCAGGAGGACGCACTGGAGAACTGGCAGTAAGATGACTTGAGCGCACAGGTCGTCGCAAGGAAAACTCAGTACCGGGCTGTGGCACCGACAGGAAACCAGCTGCATCATCTTGCGCGGCCATCATTAGCAAGGGGTCCACAGATGTGGAGGACTGTAATGATGATGCTTTCCGAGGCGAAGAAGGGTGACCATCTCGTGCAACTGTCCACTCTCCCCAGTCTTCCTTGTCCCAAACTGATTTCCCGTTGTCTTTTTTGGAAAATTCAACCTTTGTCCCCGACTCTCTCTTTGATGATGACTTGGAGGAGCGCTTCTTCTTTTTCTTTTTATGATGATGACTTTTTCGTTTCTTCTTTTTCTTGTGGTGTTTCTTGCTATCTGACGACAAGGGCGACAAGGGATCATCTGAGCCGTCACCACTGTCATCTGAAATAGCTCCTTCATCACCAAACTGTTCTGCAAAACTGAGGTTGCTGTTATATGAGGAGGCAAAAGTTGCAGGAGTTTGTTCTGAATCATCGCCGCCTTGAGTAAGGAGTTTGTTGAGCTGTTTCATATCGGCGTCGGACTGGTGAGGCGGGCTAGTCACGTGAAACGACCTCATGGGATTGGCGCTCATCCTGTTACTAGACTACTTCGTCGTGTCTTGTTGAACCAATTAATTCGAGAAGAGTGTAAGCTTTGTTGGCAAATCCAGCGATGGCAGGGGGAGATGCTCGGTTGTTTAGATGATGAGAATGTTTGGGATAGGCATCCTTCCCCAAAAATAAGACCGTTCCTAAAAAATTTGGATGTTGGGCTTGATGGCATAATTAATACCAGACATCTTACACAAATATTGTCCATATAGGACCAATACGGAATCAAGAATGACTAGGGCAATTGAGGATCGGTTTCAAAAGATTCTATATTTGTTCACGAACTGATAAGTACATCGCAACAATACAGGATCGAGGAAATTGTATGACACTAAAAGCGCAAATGACAGCAAATCGGAGTGCGATGAAAAGGGCTTTACCCATTTTGCTTATGCCCAGCAGATCTTATGTGAACATGATTATTAAACCCTACCTAAAAAGGATTCTCATTTCAGACATTTTGAGTGCCGCTGACTAGATCAACATGAGTTACTTAGAAACTGAGTCCCTTCAAAAGGAAACCTGAGAAGGACTCTGCGAAGGACTCTGAGAAGGACTACACGGTTATAGCACGCGGTCTTGAGAAGGACAAGAACCGATTTGTCCAGATAGATACCCATGACACATTCGAAAGACACTCATTTTACCTGTAATTCTCACAAGCTTCAATGTTCAACCTAAATGTTCTTAAATCTATAGCTTGCGAAAGGGTCAATCACGCCCAAAGGTGACACATCTTTTTATCAATTGTCCTCTCAAATCTTGCCGCCTACCCATACATGTACACGGTTCGGATCGAAGGCAGATGTTTGCACCTACGTGGTCTCCTTGGACAAACTTCCAATCACGAGCGACAATTCAGTACCGCGCGGCTAACAATCAGTTGAAGTTGAGCCGCGAGTACTGTGCCTCCAAAAGTCAATAGCCAGACTGGTAGAAAGGTCCCCCAGGCGAGTACGGAACTCCCAACAGAGTGGAATGTGACAACCTTACAGGCGGTGTGGTAGCTTGGGCGACCTAGTCTACAAAGACAAAGGGACTGGAACGAATGGGACAACCTTACAGGCCTGGAGATAGCCTGGGCGACCTTTGAGCGACCAAGAGACTGGAATGGGACAACCTTACAGGCCTGTTGGTAGCTTGGGGGGCGACCTTTATTCGACCAGTAGAAGAGTCCAACACGGTTGTTGTTGCAAACTCTTAGGTTAGCTTTTAGAGTGTGGAGAAACTGGCGAGGAACATGGTTGGCTGAGGTGGTCCTGTGCAAACCCTTGTACGTAGTGTGCCACGTGTGTTGTTGATGACAAGATGGCTGGCTGATGTTATGATAGGTACATGCAGGTGACAAGGTAGCATACACATCGTTGATCATGTTTTCTACCTGGAGGGTTCGGAACTGGAAGGCTAGAGCTAGCTAGATCACTTTGGCAACACGCCTGCTGCTGGGTGATTGGCTGAAAATGTGTGAGGTCTGGTTAGTTGTTATAATGAGGAGTCTTTTGAATGTATAGAGGCGCTCCAAGGGGCACCATGTGAGGATTCTTGAGCGCGGCGAACGATCTTGGCGTGTACTTATTTGCTTGGCGTGAGCAGAGTAAAGACGTGAAATTGCTGCATGGAGCAAAAATGAATGGAAAAGAAGGCAAAAATTAGTTTCCCGCCACAAAACAACAATCATATCGGACGACGCACGAATCAATCACGGACGAATAACTTTTTGATTCTTGTTTCGTGAAGTATTTTCAAGCCGTGTTGTCTCACATCTTTGCGACCCCCAGCGAGAGCAGGAAAGCAATACCAAGAGAGAATGATTCAACATCCCAAAAAATTTCTTACAACGCATCGCAATATGGCCACAGCCACGAAATTCGTTCGTCTAGAAGCTGAAAGGGATTACAAGGGAGCCTCTGAACTATTGTCGGACTCGTTCATGTTTGTCTCTGTCGCGTTCATTGCACGCACTAGGCAAGAGTGGCTCGAGAACTTTCCAAAGATTCATTGAGGCTGTGACCCTTTTGAGCCACAACTTTTGAAAGGCAAGCATTGCAACCAAGTCATTCGAATTGGATCTTTGAGGACATTCGGCCTCCCCACATGCAAGATTCGCAAAATTATGGAGTTCGACAAGGAAGGGAAAATCGAATCCATGACGGTGGAGAGAATACGAGATGAAAGAGACACTGGTGATGTGATCGTTTTGACAAGGGCTTGTCAAGCCATCCTCCTATGTGGTAGGCGGCGGCTAAAGTAGAATTCTTCGACGGTATCCGGCGGCTAAAGTAGAATTCTTCGGCGGTATCACCAATCAGGTGTGAACTAGATCTATGTTCGTGCCAATCCAGGAACTCAGCATGTAGCCGTAGTCTGCTTCCCACATAGTGCTCACCACCTTCTACTCGTGGCCAACCGGAGCGAGGGAGCTGCGGTACTAGCACTGACTTAAAATTGCAGACTCTTCGAATTGGTTAGTTCACGTCCGTGACTAGAAAAGAACATGCAATACATAGGTTACAAACTCAAGGGAAAAAAGATAAGTCTAAGTGCGAAGCCTGCTTGAGCCTCGAAGCAGACTGGCGGTGCGACGATCACCATATTCCCGTTCCGCGATGACTCCAGCCCCGCCACAAAACTTCTTGAGCACGGCCACTTCTTTGGATGTTGTTTTCGTTGGAATGTCTCGCAAATTGTACTTTGCTACAGTACCAAAGACTCTTTAACCACTCCATCACGCGATGAGGAAACTCAATTATGTGTTCCATCCACGGGAACGAGAATCCGAAAAGCGAGTCATTGTTTTGCAAGGCAATGAGGGAGGATGCCACGATATCTTCGACGCCAATAATCTTGCCACATGAAGTGAATGGTGTAGTCGCGGTGAAATTTGTAACGAATTTGACAACCAATGGTTCGCCTGTGCTATCCAAGAGGGCATCTCCCTTGTCAAGTGTCAAGGCGAGGACAAACCCGATAGTCCTGCTGCAAAGACGATATGATCTGTGAGGCCTCCGAGATTTGTTGTTGTTGTTTAACTAAATTTTTAGGTAATACCTGTCTAGCACCGTCTGATGGTGGCAGAACGGCCGCAAGTACCTGGCCCGGGCTTCGACCTCCAGGATATTGGAAGTACCAGCAGGAATCTGAAGGAAGGCTACTTGCTGAACGTGATTTCAATGATTGAGTGAGTAGACTGGCTCGAACATGTCACTGCTAGTGCTGGGAACTTACTGGCTCACCGCAGGCTCCAATTTGGGTTTGCCCAAAGAGACACGGTATTTCGGTATTTCGCCGCCATAATCATCCGTTTGGATTTCAATCTCAAGGAGTTGATATCCAGATGAACGTGCGGTCGACCATAAGTAGTACATTCTGTCAATCTGAGGCGACGATGGTGACAATTTGTGTTAGAGTGGACGAGTTGACAGTGGGTTTACGATAGCAATCTCAAGTATCATGCACTTAACTGACCGCGAGTCAGCTCCTTTGGCATTCGCCGCCATCGCCATAGTCCATATAGTCGTGAACGGGATGGTCAACCCGGAAGAAATGGGCACGCATCTTCTTATCGGTGCTAGAGACTATTCACTTTACCTTCTACACTGACCGACCAGCTTTCCAAACCAGCACCACGGAGCGCAATACTTTCTTGACAAGCAAATGCTACGCAACATCTTGCTTTGCTGTTGTGGTCACTCTGTGTTGCGTGGGACCCAGCGTATTCCACTCATTAACAGGGGTACATTCTTCGGTTGTTGTTTCGATGCAACTTTGTAGGGATAGACTGCTCGCCGAGACCTCAGATCCCTCTCTAGACAATCGACCACCAAACGTTCCCATTCTGAAAGAATCTCACCAGTCTATGCTGGATACCGACTCCACCAGTTAGAATTAGACGAGAATCTTATCGTCAAGTCTCGTCTATGTACATGTGCAGCAGCTGTCTATTATTGAAACAGATACAATTGTTCAAGTGGAAGCTCTACGGAGTTGGTTGCGATTGGCTTGGTGCAGGGGGGTATTGTGCAATCGACGGCAGAGAGTTGACGCGCTCTTCTGGAGCTTCTGGTTTCTCGAGAAGCACCTGTGATGCTGAGCGTCACAGTCTCTGCTTCTCTGGTAGAATTTATATCTGCGTTCGCACGTCTTCACGGGATGAAACCTCGGAAGCCTTTGCCAGACCAATGGCAAAGAGTCGTGCCGGATTGCTGTTTTGTTCGCAGACCTTCCTAACGAATTCAGCCTTGGCGTCCGAATCAGCGGATTCCATCGCCTGAGCCTTCAAAACGTTGGCAATCCCGATGCTGTTCCGGAGCTTGCGTCCTAGTCTTTCGGACTTGTTCAAACTCTGGTACTCGAGACCACGTCGGCCAGCTCCGATTGCGAACCAAGTCGCCAGGGAGCCCAAATCTCCCTTTTCGGGCTCGTGTCCGCGACAGCACCTTGCGTAAGTGGATGCAAGCGTAGTTGTGTACGAGGGATTGGGGCCATCTGACTGTATGTGTCTGATTTGAGAAGCCAGGGTTTGGGAGTTTGAGCGAAAGCGTTTATAGTCTTCACGAGAATACCACATGTCATGAACAGGACTCTCTGTCACGACCGAGAAACGCAAAGGGATAGCGTGGTTAGGCTCATCTGCGAAACCCACCCGCCTGTGTTCTTCTGCATCTGCCGGAGAACGGCACGTTGTTTGACCTCGATGCTCTTGACACATTTTCAATTATCAAAGGTTGTCAATTGTGCAAGGTGATCAACTCGCGAAAGTCATGTCGCGCCCCTTTCACCGGTTCTTTCACGGGTCGCAACACACGTGATTACCGAGCACTACTATTTGAGTCATACTCTGGTGTTACTATTACTTTGAATACGATACAGATGGGTCTTCTAATGTACTCCGATACAAGGACAACTTATATTTTCGTTGTCACCACCCAAAGAGCTTAGGTTTGTCGCAACCTGCCGAACTTTTGAGCTAATTTCGTGACTTCTACATAGTGGGTCTCCAGTGAACCATCCGAGAGTTACGGAGGCGGTATTATGCCACTGTTCTCGCTATCCCACAAAATGTGTCGAACTAAGACCCCAACAGTTCTCGACTCTTGAAGTGCAAGGTTTCTGCATCAGCATCGCAGATAGAAAATTTCTCAGAATTCTCAGAAAGTCTATCGATAAGCGAAATCAGTCTTTAGCACCCCAGTTAGTGGTCATCTTGAAAGCTAAGGAAAAGGATACGAACGGTCTTCGTCAGCGGTCCACTCGATTTTGTGAGTGACAGCTTCGTGCAGGTCATAGTGTCTCTCTTCATAGGACACAAAGGATACTGGAGGTGATATAGCATCAGCATACTGGCTCTCGAGTACATCAAATGTGCAGAGGCGCAGCTGTACGATTCTAGAGAGAGAGCTGCGTCGAGTTACTAGCTAGAGCCAGAGCATCGGCACTGAATATTCCTACAGCGTGGAAAGCGAATCGTACAGGGGCATACTACCAGGTAGTACTCCAGGTTCGAGATTCCGAGATCCCCCTTCTTGAACTAAAGTCGGTGGTTCAAAGTTCGTAATGGAGCAGCAGCACATCCTGAAACCAGTCACTAGCTGCTCTGCCCCAGAGACTATCTATTCGGAAATGCACCTCTCGGTGCGTAAATTTTGTCACTTACATTGTAGTCTACTAGACAGCGTTACCCACAAATACAGTGCTAGCCTAGATTAGAGTACTACTCCGAGACTAGTAGGTTCACGTAGACTGGTCTATTTGGGAGGTCTTTGTGGTCGATCTAAGTGAGGAGCGGGGTGCGCTTTTTGACGGGAGAGGCTTGCAAAATAGTTACGGCAATTATCATAGCCCATGACATAATCGCAGATGTGCAAACACAGTGTCGTTTGACTTGGGTACATCGGGGAAAGGACGGGTCCTGTATCGCCGTCCCGCGGAGTACGATAGCTCCGATCGTGTTGCAAAGGGTTCGTACGAAGGGATGCGACCTTTTATTGGGTACAGACTATGGTAGTTGTATCATAAAGTTGTTAGCATTCCCAACAAACCCCCAGGCAAACATCGTGGGCAATACAATTGTGACGGAAGAGAGCAATACTACTTGCGGAAGATGAAGTAATGGTCAAGGAGTGTTGCAAGAAGGCAATCCATCGCGGCCGTCAGCGCATGGGTTGTTCGACGATACTCGACACGGACGTGGAAGTGAGCTTCCTTATTGAGCCTCGCGGCAGCGCATGGCACGCATAGGGATCCGGTGAAAATCCTGCATAGAGAAACAAACAGTCGCGGGGTGAACAGAAAATAACAGATTTTGTCTCGATCCCGCCCCAAAACTGCTTGGACACGGGATATTGAAGCACGATGGGGGATGTTCCCTTGTCACACATATTTTATAGCATCGACCGGCCAGCCACACAAACTCATCAGGAAACAAATCAAAAGAAACGATGATGCATCCCCACAATCGCCTTACGGCAAATCGTAATGGGGCCACTGCCAAGAAATTCGCACAACTGATTCAGGAAAGGGACTACAAAGGTGCCTCCGAACTCCTATCAGACGACTCCTTCATGTTTGTCACTGTCAAGTTTATTGCACGCAGTAGGCAAGAGTGGTTGGAAAGATTTCCAGAGATTCACAGTAGCCTTCCGCATTTGGACCCCCAGTATTTAAAAGGAGAACACTGCAACCAAGTCATTCGCATTGGGTCCTTGGGCAAATACGGGTTTCCCATGTGTCAGTTTCGAGAAATCACAGAGTTTGACCATAGAGGGAAAATAGCATCCATCACAGCGGAGAGAAAACGAGATCAAAGTGCTGAGCAGGGCTCCCGTACTTGGCAGCCTCTTTAGAGAGGTGCTTATACCCAAAAAGAAAATGATTGACTACAACTGGAGTGAAGCTGTCCCGAAGAGCAAGGTGAAAGTCAAGAAGGACAACTTCATTAGGGTCCATGATATCTACCACACATACAACATCCCGATGGATGATTACGAGAATGCACCTTGGTCAGTGAACATTAGTGCCGCCAACAAAAAATACTTCAAGCGTGGACAACATCACTGTAGAATTGCATCAAGAAGGTGATGGCAATCACTTGCGAAAGCTACGATGGGCGAAACACCAGAAAGAAAGACTGTCGACACAAAAGACAAAGAGTCGAAGAAAGAGGGTGAGAAACAACAGATCTAGCTAGAGAGTGACACGAATTCTACAGGTAGATGTACTCATAAAACAACAGATCTAGAGAGTAAGTGGTACGCAATTCTGCAGGTATATGTACACGTTAATCACGCACTAGGTACACCTCTATAGTTTCCACCATTGTGTATTGTTAATCATAGTTCGAAGACGATGGACTCTTGAGGTCGTCGAACGCAGAGAGTGAATACACGACAACCAACTGATCGAACTGATCTTGTCTTCCGGCTTGCCGTCTTTGAAAAGAAAAAGCAATTGAGCTTCCTTAATCATCTTTAGCACAATCTGGAGTGCCGCATCGTGTTCACATCGCCACACACACCCACACACATAGTTCGTCGCAACGATCAATAGTCGCCACCACATTCTTCGTAAGCATATTGAGCTGCTTCATCCCTTGATGAGCAGATGTTGTAGATGTTGCAATGCAGGGCTAATCGTCTGTTGCTCCATAGGATCAGAAAAATGCCATGTCCGTCCGTGATGAGGCCACCGACACCACCGGTTTACAGGATTCCAGGGTCGATCCAATTCTCGTCTCCGAGAGGAAAAGACCCAATTCGTTTCGAAGTGCTGCTCCCTTTCAGCTAATTCCACACCGATCGAACTGAGGGCTCCCGATCGATGACACGAGTAATGACATCATACCATGGATGATGCATTGACCGTGGGTTTGAAGAATGCACCGAGACATTGTGAGTTCTCCATGGCCAACTTTTGGAGAGTCGGTACCACTTGAGAACCCAGAATCGTGTCATCCCCTCCTTTGCGGGTAATACCTTGCTTTTGGCGCTTCACGGTGGGGTCGTTGAACTCCCCCACCAACGTGACAAAGTGGTTGGGTTCGAACAGCTGATGCAATCCAAACATTTGGATCCAGCTGTCGAGTTTGTAGAGATGAATCTCAATCAGACACGCATGTGGTGGCATCCACATGACATTGGGAGCCCACCCTCCATTGGGGGCAATCAAGATATCCATGGAACGAAAGAGTCGCACTTGTTCCCACATCGTAGTCGGCAGGGAATCCACGATGGTAATGCTGTCGATACGAGACTCATCAAACAACTGCACAATGGAGTTCGCGTCTCGCAATTGCCGTTGTGCACTGTCTAAGCGCGTGTAGACAAAGACTCTTGGTTTGGTCGGTCGAGGCTCGATACTACCCAAATGGTTCCACGCTGCCTCTCTCAAACGAGGTATTGATTCTGCCAAGTACGGCTTCCCGTTATCTCGGGCAAAGCCATTCAGGAGCAAGATTCCATCCTGTGCACATACAATCTCATAGGGCCTAGCCTCTCGCACTCTTTCCCACCCAAAGGTTGCAGCTGATAATAGCAAGACTTGTTGAAGCCACGATGAGGCGACTTGATAAATAAGCGTAAAGTTCTTGTCAACATTGTCTTGAGAAAAGGTTGATAGGAGGGTTGTGAAATCGTCGTGAAATCCATGATTGATATTGTGACCACTTGCTTGAAAGTTTGATCGAAAGGCCACAATTGAACCAGGAACGGTCGTAATGTTTCCAAACTTGGTGATGTTGCGACCATAGCAGATCCATTGTTTCATTTGGCTGCCCCTCCGTCGAAGCGGAACCATGTCGCCATAATAGCACTCTCCCTGTAGAGCTCTTTGATGGCCAACTTGCAACCTTCCACTGTTGAACCTTCCACACCCACCCATGCAGCGATACAGTTTTGATCGCTTTGGAATCTGGAGCGGGGACATTGAAGTTGAATAGTCAATCACCGTATCCGTCAGCTCTACAGCCGTGTCAATGGTCACGTCTACTGGTAGACTAGATACAACAGCTGCATTCACTTGGGGAGACCCAGATGCTCCGTCAGTTTCTCGTACAGAGGTCTGGGCTGTGATGACCGCAGTCCTACTCTTGCTGAGTTGAGGAGGACTCGGTGATGGCAACTTAGTCTTCACCTCACTTGATACCCTCTTGACTACACTTGGCTCGGACTGTTGAGGGGCTTGTGGCACTCTCGTCAAGTGCGCAAGGAAGACCACTGCAATGACAGCAAGAACGATTCGGCTTCGCCTATTTTGCATCTTCTTTGTTCAATGAAGCATTTGCTCATACAGAAACGGTCAGCGTCGTCGTATCATCTCATTGATGAGAGACTACACAATCTCGAAATCCTTCAGCTCTCTTGAGGGGTGAGTTCGAGTGTGGTATGGTGATGGTGTGCAGCCATTGCATCTTGGCATCGTTGCACCGTCAGGGCAAGGACAGTACCGCGCACACCTGTGGTGGATGGATCTGTCTGTCGTCCGCAATTGGCCAGTAGTAGCTACCGGACAGATCCGACTGGTCGTTGTTGTTGCTAACTCAAGAAGGAGCAGCCGCCAACACCCGCCAAGAAGAGGAGATAAGCTTCAACATGAAGGTCAGAGTGGCGAAGTTAGTTAGCTACGAGCCCGATTCGATTTTGTCCATGCCTGGTTTTGCCTGGTCCTGCAACTTCGCTTCCATCTTTTGGTCGGAGGCACATGTACTTCCATCAAGTGGAAAGACGGTGCACGTATCTACATGCCTATCGCTGATACGCGTGAGGTCCGTCCAGAAGCAGGAGGCATGAAAGAATCAACCAAGCAAAAAGGAGTAGCCAGCATCCGGCAAGAAAGAGGAAGGAAATCGATACGGCATACGGAAATAATAGAACTGTTTGTGCGGCGCGCGCACAAGTGACGGACACGACTGGTGCTACTTGGTGGTTGATGATCACCTTCTTGACAATAAAAATGCTGCGGTATCAATGAGAGACAACTCTCTCGTGGTTTTAAAGCTGAGTCGGATGACAATGGCACAATCAGGGTTGCAAAGCGAAGAGGTGAAGAAGATGAGGACAACAAATCTGCCTCGCTAACCTGGTGATTACGTCGGCGCAGAAACTATCCCCGTGAACGCCCCGTGGATGTCCGTGACGATGGAGACAGGGACTGTTCCATTGTTAGTGATACAATATCAAAGTCGCGCTCAACATAGATGCACTGTCAGCAGCAACGAGGACTTGTTGTGTGGTCAGGTGAAAGACGACGAAGGTGCGCCACAGGGTTTGTGTTCCATTTGTTCAAGACCCAAAAGAATTGCAATCGCTGATAGCGGGCACATACAAGCAATGTCGCTTCAACCGAATCCACCAAGCATAGCCTTCTGACAGATGTCTGAAGAACCGACCTCTTCCTTTCTCTCCCCATGTAGCCCAACTGGTTTGTGACTTGGCTTCGCCACGAAGCGTCTAGCACCCTTGTATGCAGTCCAGCCATGCCAGGATCCAGGTATGCGTGTCACTTGCCCCTCCCCCCTTACACGTAGTCTATTTGATACAAGGAAATGTGTTTTCTCAGCGAAATTCCGTAGCGGAGCGCATTGAGAGCATAAATCATGAAAATTGCCGCGAATGTTGCGCTGGACTTGTACTGCGTCTTTAGCACCTTGACAACTTCGTCCTTTGACCATTCAGGACACTCCTGATCCCCAAATCTGCAGGAAAAGAAACGTCGTGTAAGCCACGCAGGATGTCTTCGTCGAGGCAAGCATAACATGGTACAAAAGCAAGATGAAAACGAACCTGTTTCCACAATTGGAGCAACTGTCCGCAGTATCGATATCACATGCGGCTCTTCCAACTTGCGAGTCACTTAATGGCACATCCACAATCGAGGTTGATATGAATACACTGCCACTAAAAATAGCAGCTGTGTGCCCATAGTGCATTTGTGTTAGAAGAATGGGAAGTAAATACAAAGGAAACTACGATAACGTACCAAGCAACATGAGATTGAGAGCATTCATCGCAATGAAGAAGATTACCGCCAGATTCTTGTTGCGCTTGTCTGCTGAATTGAGAATGCTAAATTTTCCAATAAACCAACCCAATGTTGCAGAGATGAAAAAGCACCCGCCCTATTGGTTACATGAGTGGGTGAGCAAGCTTGTTCACAAATCGAATGCGATCGCAGCGCAGCACCACATAACATGGCTCCGGCAATGGTCGGACCAAAACGATTACGGAACAAGGACCCCGCTTCATGGTTGAACTTACACAAATGATATATAGGACTCCCACCCAATTACTCGTGCTCGATTCAGCGCTGCTAGAGATGACACTAGAGGGCGAAAAGAGAAGGACAATGCCAGCTGTGAAACAACCGACAATGGGAAGCAGCAGCCATCCTGGAACATTGGATTCACGCGAGGTTTGAACAATGGGTCTGGTTATAATGTTTTCCAGCAACGACATCGCAAAGAGGAGTAGACACACCATCACGACGCCCCAGACTGTGTACCGATAAAACATGTTAGTTGAAAGGAGAGAACAACCATGAGATGAGCACACGAGCTTGTCAGTGCTCACCTCCGCATCCCGTGAAGAACATGTACAAAAACGAGTTCACCCTATTCTGCGCCGCATCTCGGATTTCGGTGCATTCTGTTGCGTTCGCCGCTAGTGGATAATGAATTTTACACCAGGCTTCTTCCGAGTCTACTTGGGGAGACCCACCATTGATTGGTACCATGCACATGGAGTTGTAGGTTTCGGGGGCACAGAATACTAGTCGAAACCATGCCATGCTTTCCAGGTACCACCAATGCCGGACCCAAACGTGGGTGACGCGATGATAGTCAAAGAGAGAAATAACGAAAAATATTTGCAATGGCGACAACCATACGAGGGTCCACAAATACCGGACGGCACCGCGAAGATTCACTTGACGGACAATATGGAGAGTGTAAAGGACAGTGCCAAACAGTATACTGGCGACCAGCCCCATCAATATGACAGAGCCGTTCTGTTGCAGCAGTTGTGTTTATGTTAGTTCACAGCATACATCAAGAGAGTGACAACTCTGCATCACAACGATGGATAGCACATACGCACCAAATTCCACAAGTCAATACTCAGCGGATTACTCGTCTCGCCCTGTCGCTGTATAATAGCCCCTGTGCGCTCCACAATCAGATTACTGTACAAGACGGTCAATAGAAAGCATCCAGCTCCGATCTGAACTAACGCAAAGAAGGCACAGAGCAAATTGACGCGATACAAGACATCGCGATCAGTAGCCCCTGTTGAGAGCGATCCACCACAACACCAAAAACAGGGAGCATTCCTCACCACACAGTTGGACATGCGGTTCACGACTGGACCACAGATAAAGGGTAGAATGCCACGCCTGCTAAACTGCTGCTGCTCCAAGTTCTCAGCTGCCATTTGTTCCTCGTCTTCGTAGGGGCTCGTGCTGCTTTGACGATCCAAGGTTATGGAGTTGTCAAGGTCTTCATCGTTATTCCTAACAGTGGGAGAAGACATGCGCCTCGGGAGCAGTGCACCAATATTTTCTGAAATTAGATCCATTCTTCCCCCGGTGCTATGTCGTCGCAGTTCCTCCTCGAGGGAAGCCTCACTGCCCATTCGCCCCCTTGTGCGTCGAGGTGATCTTGGGGATCCATTCGATAAATCAGTCAACGATGCTGCATCAGGAGCTTCTGGGGCTGCCATCATATCATGAATAGAACCCGCTGAATAGTCGTCCATGTCTGTGAGTTCTTTCATCTTGGCTCGGAGGTTGAGAGTTGGTTCAGGTCTCTTGCTCTTGTTGCAATCAGACTCTCAGTCCCATGTCTTCGATCGACACAGGTCGAGGTGTGTGTGTCGTGCTTCTGTCAAAAGCCCGAGCGTCGACCTCGTCATCTTGTCCTAAAATTTGAATCGTACCCGCACTGTACTAGCTACTGTACTGTGTGTGAAGGACAGTGATCGGAGCGCAGCGACTAATTACTTTGCGTGCGCGTGAGCGCGCCCGTATATAACGGTGCTATGTGCAGATGTG
>JAVCKV010196933.1:0-16843 GCA_032274145.1 Herpochondria borealis | reverse complement strand
GTCATTGCGGCCCTCCATGGGAACCCCCAAGTTGGTGAGAACGTCATCTAGGAGCAAGGCGTGACTGTTGCGGGGCGATCCAAGGTATTGTCCGTTGCCAGGCTCCAGACCCAACTCATCCAAAAGATTTAGAAAGATGAGGAATCTCGCAGCAAAGGCAGCCTCGTCTCCGTGGGTCCTACGAAACTGACGGGTGTTCAACGCGATCGCCATGATTTGATCGGTGAATCGCTGGGTCAAGAAGCGGAAGTCCAGATGCAAGTCCGCTACAGCTGATTGAGGAAACTGCCCGATGTAGAGGGGATCAAGGACTTTGTGGTTCAGCAGACGATGTTCTTTAATCTTCTTGCGGAGCTTCTTGAGAGACTCGTCGACCCATGGACGCTTGGATGGCGGAATAGCATCTTTCAAAATTTCGTAGCCTTCATGTCGGACGTTGAATGGCACTGGATCGCTCTCGTTTTGATTAGAAGCAGTACTAGGTCCACTTTCCCCCTTCTGCTGCGAAGAAGCAGCATCCAGCGTGATCTCATAGGCCTCATCGTTGGCGTTCACTAGTCCGACATTGCTCCCTTTCTGGTCACCAGCAACATCTCGTCCATTCACCAGCTTTCGTGGAGACAAAGCCGCGCGAAGCGGACCTGCATCCGACCGAATGGCTCCATTGGCTACGTAAGCCATGAGTGTCGTGGCGACACAAATGAGCACGATAAGAGAAGTTGTTGTTGTTGTCATGATGTTCCTTGCTTGTTGCTTTCTTATGTTCTTCTTTTGATTGTTGTGAGAGGAGACCTGACGATGCAGTTTTGATTCTAGTTTGCGCTAATCCCACATGACCCGACTCTTGAGCCGACTTTGGGACTACAGATTTGATTCTTCCTTGACCTGATCCCACGTAGAGATCTCTTGAGCTGACTCTCTTACATTACGATGTTGTTTAATAGGAAGAATCAGCTACTGGCCTCATCTCGTACCCTCGACCTGGACAAGCGGATAAAATGAGCTCAGGTGCACAGGCAGGAGCACCATCCTGCTTGGAAGCACGACTGGGACAGGTCGTGAGCCAAAATTGTGCTGCTGCTATGTGTTTACTTCGGAGGCACATCTGCGCTGGCTGTATCGGAGATAAGTGAGCCAGCGAGCAAGATTATTGTCACCCGCGTCCTCAAAACATAGAAATTCCAATCTGAATCAATTAGAATGGATTGCGGACATGTAGAGTCTTGGCATATACTGTGGCAAATGAGTTAGTCTTGACACATGGCACAGCATCGCCCCACAGCTCCAGCAAACCAAAAGAACACACTAATAGGACCCATCGACCCCCTGAGTCTGAGTGCGTCCCACGCGCTCTTGACAGCGCACGTTCCGTCGGCAACACGACGGCTAGCAAGAAGAAGAATATCCATGGATGAAGGTAACAACCATGCATCCACACACATTTGACAAGACCGGGAAGACGCATAGATATCTTGGTATCATCGTTGTCACAATACATCTGAACAAGGCTTTGGGAGAATTCATATGATACATTGGTATGCACATTGCCTCAAGGCTGCCAGGGCAGCCTGTTGTGGGGGACCGGGGTGCCGATCGGCGATGTAGGACATCCTGTTCCAGCTCAGATACCACTAGCTAGCTATGTTCTCTACAACAGCAAGGAACGAGGCAACACCAATCTTGGTAACACCTGCCTCTGAAAAAAAACGAGTGGGAAACATTGTTGAAGGCTGCCTGCACGACCAAAGACCCAAAACGCAAAAGCCTCTTCTTGACCAGCAGTGAATGGGCTTCAGGTGCCACCACCAGCGCAGAGAAGGCACGACTGCAGAACAACGTACTCCCAGAGGCACGAGAGAGGGATTGGAGACGAGTACAATGAGAGTAGCAGGTTCTAATGGCGACGGCGAGGTTTAAAATGCGGGTTTGTTGGAGATTGCTACACATTCTCGAAGACAAGAACATGCTGCGCGCGCGCCGCCATGTTGCGAGCGGTCAAAAATTAGTTCCCAGGCAAGTCCAAGGGCCGAATGAAAAGGGTGCGCAAGCAAGCGGATCTGTGACTATCAGAACTCGGTAGATTCACTGACTCAAACAAGTTCAAAGAGAAGCAAAAGAAGCGTGAATTGGCGGCTCTAAGAACACTCCCTGAACGCTGCGCACACGCTGCCCTCTGTGCCTTAGTTTCGCTTTCCATGGCACAGTAGCGTTCGCCTAGTAGGCATTGCACAGCTAAATAGCTAAGGCTAGCTATCTAGATTCTGATAAGAGGATCGTACCTGGCAAGCTAGCCAGAGAAGTTGAGTTTTCGCAACAAAATATGAGAGATAAGTGAAAGCTGATGTATGTGGCGCGGCGTGGCTCTCTCCGGTTTATGAGTACGGTAGTCTAGAGCTGCGACGCCCACCATGGCGATTGTACATTGTTGTTGTTTGTTGTCCGACATCTTCCTCATTCACTGCCAACATGTCTAACCGTACACCACACAGGACGGCGAATCGCTCTAAAGACAGCTTCTGAGAATGCAACTTGAGTAGCAATTGTGATACTACCTGCAAGTGCAAAAAGCCGGAGAACCCTGCCATCCTGAAAATGTAAATGTTCCACTAGTGATGCCGACGACCTGCAGCGAATGCTATAAATATGATCCAAAGGTAGATCGCAACTATCATCACTATTCGAAACTGCCAGCTACTATCTGCAGTGTTAGTTGGAGCGAGCCATCTAGCTTGTGTGCCAATAGTGCATGTACCCACAATTCGCAATGATGCAAACGTAGGTAGCCCGTAAGGTCTACGCGATGACAGTCATTATCGCTTGGTCGATCAACGGTGTTTTCACTGCACAGACAATAGAGTCTGGCTGGAGTGTTTCGCCCCCAAATTGCTATTTGCCGCATGCTGCAGCTGCTCCACACGTGAACTGTTCGTCTGGCAACTTTTGCAAACACTAAGGACCGATACACCACACCGGCGCATGCAGTATTCGACCAGTACAAGGATACACGCCCACCACGATAACATCGTGTAGTGACAACTTGTTAGGAACCAGTCTCGTGACACTCCGATGTGTCCTCTTAAGTGTGTCTCAAGCTTGATCATGCTGCATCATAGACTGAGTTCCTTGCTCGCTCGTGCCAAGTCAGGAGAGATCGATTGGAGCCAAGCCCATCCACCACGCAACAACACCGGCGGCAGAATGAGTGGGACATCTCGTGTCTAGTGCGTTTGTCGCGACGTTGCAATAATAAATAACCCAGCAGGACAGCCACACTAACTCGGAACATTAGAGCTTGAGGAATTCCTCAAGATAAGAGTGCACGGGTATTCGGAGTTTAACATGACACCGCTCTCATGTCTCTGACTGGTACTGTACCGTACGCACGACACACAGTCCATGGATTATCTTTATCCCTATTGTAGGATCTTGCATCATGGCGACTTTCAGACTGCACTTGACCAAATAATGCTCTGGCTAAGATCTATTACCCTTACCTGCCGACAAGAAACGACCAGTTACAGTGCCATCGAGTCTAGCAAGCTGCAAATACCTCTCAGAGATTAGTAGGTACCTCTCAGAGGTTAGACCGTCCGGGGGATTTCGTGAAGAGTGCATACTAGAGCGCACTTTAAATCAAATCTACATGCCGTCGCCTATACCTTGAGCCTACTAATGGGGGCTAGAGACTAAATCGACAAAACAGGATGGAGCAACTGTCTCTCTTATAGTCGTCTCAACAAAGCGGGCTGGGCTTTGAATGCGGTAAAGCGGCAGGAATGATATCTAACGACTCCAAAAATAACGACGAGAAAAGAAGGCGTAAACGTGAACTGCTATGCCCGTGTAATGCATACCTACTGGACAGTAGAGAGAGCAGAGGAGTTCTGGACTATGCAACGGATTGCAGCTGCTGCGCAATCTGCTACTCCAGTACCCACTTCCATTTGGACAAGTATCCATATACATGTGCATTGTTCGATCGGAACCCCTTTCAAAGAAGAGGTTCTTTACTACCCCAAACTTCTGAAATGCCACACACATCCGGCTCATTCGTCGTATCATGGTACTGTCATTCCATTACGCACCGATGCGAGCATATGACCATGACCTCCGCCACTCACCACAAACACACACGCATCACCCCCACATATAAGCGACGCCTTTCTTTCTTGCTCGTGTTGTTCAAGAAGATTACTTTGCTGAGACGGAATCTATCGCAAAGCACCTACAGTAGGCGACTACTTCTTAGATACACGTAGTAGCAATTGGCGTGACCGATAGTTTCGGTCCCATCCTTTCAGAGAACAAACCAGTTCCAGGACCACGCTGGCATTTGAGAACCCGATTTTCACAGGAACTCTAGTCACAAGGAGCGCCGTGAGCAAAGAACAGCCTCCTTCTTACAGGACACCACCGCCCCATAAGATCACGCTGCAACGAAAAACTCTTTTAGCACGTGACCTCAGCCACGGTATCACCATGAACGAAAGTCGGCCAGAGAGAAAGCGTGATAGGGAGAAGCAACGACGCGATGCTCTGAAGGAAGCTATCGAGAACCTACAGGATAAGTTGCTTCAACACGATGGCACTTTCCGCCAAGAAGAGTCGTCCCGTCGAACGTCAACTACGGCCTCGCGAGCATCTCGCACTGCAAAGAGCGCGACCAAAGGGGAAGAGAGCTGGTCGTTCACAAAAGTAGAAATTATCAATCAGGCAATTCACACTATCCAAGAAGTCACGACGCAGAACAACGAGATGCAGGAGTTGTTGTTAGAAATAGCAAAGGACCCAACACAAGCTATACAGCTACTGAAAGCTGCGGCGGATTTGCCCTCGAGACCAAGCGCTGGGTTTCACCGGGGAGTGGGTCCTCTGGCTGCCGTTCCAGCACCCGCCCCACAAGCAGAACAAGCAAGCAAGAAGCGCAAGTCCAACGATGATGAAACGGCAACAGGGCCGACAAATCATCTTGCTGAAATCGAAAGCACTGCGGCGGAGGAGCCATCGCGGACATCCGTGCCTGGTAGAGAGATTCTCCTTAGCCTGAGAAAACCCAGCACCCAAGATTTGCTTGATGCACGAGAATATGAATCCTCTAACCAACTCGCCTCAATCTGTCAGGACCACCATGCATACTCTGTCACCCAACCGGGCTCGGGGGAACTTCAAGCGCTGCTGTTGCACGCGTCTCTTCAGAATAGGCAACGCCAGATGGCATATTCAACGCTTCGTCTTCAAGCTCAGCTTCAACTCCAAAGTAGCATGCATGCTGCATCTGCAATTGGGATGCCCGCAGTACCACAAATGCGGCCAGCTCCTGACAATTCGGCGACGGCTATTCGAAACTTGCTGGCGGGTTCAAACGCAACTACTGTTCCATTTCGCACCGATGGCATCGGTCTGGTACAACAAGATTCTATTCTTGATCCAAATATATGGGGAAGGGCTCTCCTAGGGGGGAGAGTTCACCAGCAATACTCAACTCAAGAGACAGACCGAGCACCTCGTCAAACAGAAACGGCTTCTTCTGGGAGTCTTTCTCCAACAAACCAACCGTAATCGACGAAAGCACGCACACTGGATATGGGATCACGTTAGGGGACCTCGTATCTACTTTATCCCGCAGGGGCGGGCAAGTTGCACAGAGGAGACGTGGATTTCAAATTGAATAAGAGCGTTATCTAGCAAATGCATGGATTGGGCATCTTGTCTACTACTGCTACGGCACGGTGAATTGAGGAGGAGGCAAGCCAGGGTGACAAATCGCATCATGGCATGGACATCATCTGAAGCTTTCTGTTTGCTGCTTCATAGTCGTCGAGTCAGTCTAGCAAACTGAACATCCCAAAAGTTGTTCCAGGTATCAAGGAACTTAGTCCCAGTACCTTCCACTTCGTTGTAGTTTTTCTGTTCTCTGAACAAAAGGTCAAGCATGGCCCACGCATCCTTCTGGTGCAAATCGTCGGAGGCTGTAGGCCCAGAGGTCGTCACGTGATCGTGCATCATGCATCTATCCACATCAATGCCAAAGTGAGCCACAGCCGCCCGTATCGCTGTGCTGAATACCAAGGCATCTGCTTCTGTCACAGTGAGATATAGATACAACTAACAACAATTAAAATTGATTCTCTCGCGAGACAAGCGTCTCGAGCATTTGCAATACTGGCTGCGCTGGTAGAATGTCAGTGGGACCACCCCTAACTTAGCGAGTGCTCCATACACATTCGAGATGCTAGGAGTTGTACGAAGGGTCTCGAAGACAAAGACTAAAAGGTACACATCTGGCACGACTGCGGTAGATCATACAGTGTACAGTACGTGTAGCTCCTGTCCCAGAACGCAGTCGCTCATGTTGCTGTTTGTGTCAATGTAGCAGCAAAGCGTCACATCACCTCTATTGTGCACGCTGAGCCTCCCCTAGACGCTGTTTTTACCTCTCCAGAGAGAGAACTGAGACCGTGTTAGTCAACATTTCTTATTGTGAAGTGATTCGCTGGTCTTGATTGCAGCCATCCGTGCATCCACTACACACACGTGCTATACATCAAGGCGGTCGAGAAGGAGGAGCATGGACAAGCCAAAAGGCACTTCGAACAGTTTGGCCACGCCCAACCATCAAACTGCAACTGCGTCAAAGCACCCCAAGAATGAACAACTATTGCCAACAAAGTCAACCAAAGAAGCGCCCCAACTAGCTCCAGCATTCGACGCCGGATTGTTCACTACTGCAACAAAGAAGAAAAAGAAGAAACGAAACAAGAAGCACGACAGGCTCCAGCACGACCCCGTCAATACTGTCGACGAATGCCTTCAACGAGGCAACAAGAAGGACGAAGCCACCCTGCAGCTTGCCCCCGCTGGAAATGCGAAGAGTCGGCACAGGGGCAGCACGAAGAAGAAGAAGCGAAACAAAAAGAAAGATAGGCTCCAGCATGCTCCCACTGCTGAGAGAGAACTCCAACTAGGCAACAAAAACGACGCGTTACAGCTTGCCCCCGTGGAAGATGGGAGTAGACGAAGAGACAGAACAACCCACGAGATCGACCTGGAGGGACACGACGAAACCGTTGCCTTCACGGAAGACATGCGCATTGATACACGTCATTCAGGCTTACTCGAACCTGAAGAGGTGGTGGGAGGCGAAACCAACGTTGGCATGATGGATGGTCACGATACAGTGGACGAAGAGGCGCCTGCTTATTCTGAGACATTTGAGGCATACGTTCCCGCCCAGCGGCACCAAAGAGCACGTCAAGTAACAAGAGCTCGCCACCTGGAAAATTATTTTCTCCTGGTTGAGGGAGGAAATGTCAAGGTGGAGACAGAGAAATCGAGTGACAAACGATGTCATCTCTATATCTTTGTTGCGCTGGTATTTGTTGTGACTGGTATTGCTGTCGGTGTCTCTGTTGGCCTTGCACAGTCCAACACGCCACCACCAGCTAGAGGCCAGGAGCCAAGTGCTGCACCATCAACTGTTCCTTCAATGCCACCGTCTTCGTTCCCGACGTCATCACCCACCAACAATCCAAGCAGTACCAGTTTTCAGCTGATTGTAAACGAGCTGGCCCTAGACTTTGACCCAATTACAATGTTGGCCCTTCAGAATTTCTCTTCTCCTCAAAGCCGAGCAGCGCGCTGGATCGTCGACGAAGACGAAATATTCACATTCCCTCTCGACGAAAGTGACCCGAGATCTCATTTGCGTAGGCGTTTTCGTCAGCGATATGCCTTGGCTACGTTTTATTATTCCACGGGTGGCGATGTATCCTGGAAACGTCAAGGTGCATTCCTCTCACCTTCACTTGACGAATGTGCTTGGGGTGCGTCTGCTGGTAGTTCCGAGGTCTATCTCACGTGTTCCACGGAATGCCAGATTCGTACATGGCAGAATTTATCCGGCACCTGTGACGACCAGCTGCTTGTCCCAAACATACTCATCTTGCGCAATAACAATCTCGAAGGCAGTATCCCCCCAGAAATTGGTGCTTTGACAGGAATGGGTGGACTCGACCTATCGTTGAACAGGCTGGCTGGTGGTCTCCCAAAAGAAATCTATGATCTTCGGTACCTTGCTCATTTGAGCATGCAGGTTAACCAGCTCACTGGAACATTAAGTGATGCTGGGACGGCGAACTGGGCCAACATGCAGGGCCTCAGCCTTCCACATAACGACATGACGGGAACGCTTCCGATAGAAATTTCCAAAATGACGAAGTTGGAGATGCTTGATCTGTCCTACAACTTCTTCAGCGGAACGCTACCAGCCGAATGGACACAAAGCCTTGCTAGACTCGAGCAACTTGATATCATAGGTTGCATGCTCACAGGCGAGCTTCCATCGTCAATGGAGCAATTGACGCGACTCGAAAGGCTGTTTCTTCCGGCCAACAATCTGAATGGAACACCCCCCGTCAACCTTGCTTCCATACCAACCCTCAGTGCTATTTTCCTTTCTGCCAATCAATTCTCCGGAACCCTTCCAGACGAATACGCCTCCTCGACCACCTTAACACAACTCGAAGTCGCCGAAAACCGTATTACTGGCACCATACCAACCTCAGCGTGGTTGCAGTCCGAGAATCTAACAGAACTTGCGTTGAGATATAACTCATTCACCGGTACCATTCCTTCTCAGCTTGGAAGTCTCAGCCGTCTTGTGTCTCTTTTAGTTGGCAACAGTGGAATCACCGGCACTATTCCAACCGAGTTGGGCAATCTAGGTAGCACTATGGACTGTCTCTATATTGAAAACTCTCCAACTGTGTTGGGAACAATCCCGACTGAGCTAGGAATGCTCCGAAAATTGACGCACCTCCTGCTTCATCGGGCACAATCCCGGATGCAATCGCTACACCAAACATGGTACTCTTCAGTGTGTATAACAATCCACGGCTGACTGGATCATTACCCGATTCATTCAACAATATCAGCCCTGCAATTATGTGGTTGGAGATTACTGATCTGTCTGGCAACATCACTTCAGTGATTTGTGATCGATACCAGCCAGATGACTTGATCGCTGATTGCGAGAAGGTGGTTTGCCAGATGCCACGTGAATGGAACCTACCTGGCGCCGTCTGACTTCTACGTCTAGCCGCACACACCTTGGAGTGTTGTCCATCTGCTCTGAGGATAATGAGATCTGTTTCGTCGTGATTTGAACACGATTCGTATTATGGCACAGGGACATCGGAGTCTAAAACCCAGACCTTTCGCACGATTACCTCTGCTCCAAAGAATTCCATCAACTAGCTAGAGACGCTAAGAGTGCCGGCTAGTTGCTGTATCGTCGGGCCGCACAGCATAATCAATATATAAATCATCGTCAGCGAGCGCGGACTACCACACCCAGACATCGGAGTATAAACCCTAATGCTCCACACAATCACCTTTTGTTCCACACTAGTGGACGCTAATAGCAGACATGTAGTGTTGCGCAGGGTGTATTGAATATATCATAATAGTCAGCGTGGATTACTATATTCCACAGGGTTCCATCGGTGGTGAACGATAGATCTCGTTTTTGTTTGTATTCTTGCTCTTTTCTTTGTTGGTGTTTGGTGGATTGCATGCGTTTGGCCAGATTCATTGCGAACGACGAGAAGATCAGCTCCTTTCGTTTTACTCCAAGCTCTTGGCTTGTCCTTATGGCACTGATTCTCCTTGAAGATATTCGAGACAGTTTCTCTTTGACTCTTGTTGGCTGCTCGTTCTGGCTCCTTTCTTCGTTGGCGACTGGTTGATTCTGATTGCATATGTCTGGACGAAGGCACGCAAGACACAGATTCATTACGAATGACGAGAATACCAGCTTGTCTCGTTTCATTCCAAGGAGCTCGTCCTTTGCCATTTCGCATCCTTCTCGCTCTCTTCATCGGGCTTTCAGATGCCGTTGATGGGTCTCCTTATTTGAATGCGGGCTTTCGGTGTATATACCGGGTAAATGATGTGGGCGCATTGTTGCTAATACTGTTGGTCGTTCGTTGCTCACCCTACTATCTACTCATGCGCAGGCGATTCTTGTTTACACGAAACAAGACGAGAGAGGGAGACGGATACGGGGTCAAGACTTCAACTCTCGCCTCATAGTTTCAACTAGAAAATGTTTGGAGTGCGGTGAGAAGGGCGATGAGCCGTGTCGTGCGATGCCATCACCGATTCGGCTTAAAGTTTCTTAGAACGACATGACTGCAGTGCTTTGCGTCGCAAGTGATTGGTCGTTGCTGTCGGATGATTTCCATTCTCAAGACGTGTGCAGTGCTGCCACAAAAGAAACGATGAGGCGTATCGTGCCCATTTGCTTTGTTTGGTGACCAGCCCAAGGGTGACTTTTATTTCAGAGCTTTTGAAGCGTGTTATGTATCTTCGATCGGATCGTTTTCTGACTTTTGGCGATGATATCAAAGCGGGTATCGTCAAACGAGCGTGTAACCAATGTCCTGGTTTTATTTGCCGTGAGGCTTGTTTGGCGTAGTTTATGGCCTTCACCTGCCGTTAATCAATGAAGTTTACATTTTAGTAGCTGCTCCCAGCAAGCTACCCCACTGTCTACCCTTACGCCGTCGACAACGGCATTTTTTCATCGCTGTCGAGTCTAGCAAGCTGTACATCCCAAAAGTTGACCCAGAAATCGAGTAATTTGAGTGCAATACCTTCCACTTCGTTGTAGTTGTCTTTTGTAAGCAAAAGGCCCAACATGGCCCACGCATCCTTCTGGTGCAAATCGTCACTCGCCGTCAAGTCAGTGTCGTCGCTCACACCATGCACCATGTAATAGCCGCTGTTCACATCGACGCCGACATGAGCCACCGCGGCCCGCATCGCGGGGGTGAAAATCATGACCTCTTCTTCCCCCACAATCAGATAGATAACCAACACGAGCAATTCACTCTCCCGAGAGGCAACCATCTCGAGCAATTGCAAGACTGGCTGTGACGGTGGAAAGTCATTGCGGCCCTCCATGGGAACCCCCAAGTTGGTGAGAACGTCATCTAGGAGCAAGGCGTGACTGTTGCGGGGCGTACCGAGGTATTGTCCGTTGCCAGGCTCCAGACCCAACTCATCCAACAGGTTGAGGAAGACGAGGAATCTGGCAGCAAAGGCAGCCTCGTCCCCATGGGTTCTACGAAACTGACGGGTGTGCAACGCGATCGCCATGATTTGGTCGGTGAAGCGCTGAGTTAGGAAGCGAAAGTCCGAATGCAAGTCTGCAACTGCTGACTTGGGAAAGTGGCCACTGTAGAGGGGATCAAGAACTTTATGGCTCATTAGACGATGTTCTTTCATCTTCTTGTTTAGCTTCTTGAGAGACTTGTTGACCCAAGCGCGTTTGGAGGATGGAATGGCTTCCTTCAAGATTTCGTAGGCTTCATCTCTGACGTTGAATGGCGCGACATTGCCTTCGTTTTGGTTAGAAGCAACAGCAGCAGGCCCATTTGCCCGTCCTTGTTGTTGTTGCTTCGAAGAAGAAGCAACTTGGGGCGGCGTACCGCTGTTCGACCGAAGATTTCCATTGACGAGAAGAGCTGTCAGTGCAATGGCGACTGAAAAGAGCCCGATCAGAAACGTTCTTGTAGTCATGATGCTGCTTTCTTGTTTTGATTTTTTTGTGGGATAGAGAAATGAGATCTTGCTCGCAAGATGATGTGAAACGTGACCTGATGCGAACCACGTCGACACAAACATTCGGTTTGCAGATGTTTGGGTCTTGGTTGGCACACAAAAATTGTCATGCGGACATAAAAGTCCGAACATTATCACCTCTTCAGACGTTTTGGTCTTGTTTTCAGACGTTTTGGTCTTGCTTTTTAGCGACGGGGGTATCACAATTTTAGGTATGTGGCACATGTAGCCAAGACACATGTCAACTAACTTTCAACGTGACCACATATGCATCTCAACATATAACATCCAAGTGTAGTAAGGTTACTGCGAAAAAGACAAGCCGGTATCCCGATAGGACAAAGTCGTGGGATCAATTTTTACGACACTTTTTGGTAGACAACATGCACATGGTTGCTACATCGCAACTCGAGAGAAATCCACCAAAATTGAGTGACTGTACGCATGGCTTCAAGAAGGAAAGCAATAAGAACGAAAATGAAACGGGAACGAACGGGAATCCTACAGAATTATTGAATGGCCAAGCTAGCGTCGAGCGATGGGGTTATCGATATTAGCCTCTCAGATAAGCAACATGATTGTCGCTGATCTGTTCCATCGTGGAGGTAATAATAGCTGCGGCCCAATGCAATGTCTCACGCCTACTGTACTACGATTGGATGAAAATAGCCATTTTGTGATCGTGACAACGAGATAGACTAGTCTCTCTTGGTAGAAAGAAGAGATTGATTGCTGCTGGTCGCGACGACCGTTACTAGTCCTATGCAACTCTGGCGCTATCCTCGGCACAATTCATTCTTACAAACGCCTGTGCCACCGAAGAATGTGCTCAATTTGTTGAAGAATGCACACATCTAGTTGGTGCCATGGCCGAAGAATTCTCGTGCACAGGTGAACACGGACGACACAGACGTTATTCCTGCGGCTGCTTATCGGGCGGCGGGTACAGGAGATGGGCAGCCCGACAACATGGTATGCTATGGATTGTGGGTGGTACAAAATAGCTTTGGATTGTAAGCATCGTCAAGGGAGGTTCCAGAAGCTCGTTCATTGGTAGCTGAGATCTCCACATGAAGATCATAAATTCGCGAAGGCGCGAGAAGATCGTAGTTTGTAGGTCTAGAGATCGAGACGGGAAGTCTTTGTCAAGCTACTAGTGGTCTCGTGGATCGAGCACGAATCCACATGTAGCAGGTGGCGCCAGTGGAGCTTACAATATAACTGTGGAAGGATCCCAAGGTAGGTCCAAAGATCACAAGTGAAGAGCACAAAAGTCTGAAGATCACAATAGAGGCGCAAAGATCCAAAAGATCGCGGCAGAGGTTCCCTTTCCTGCACCTCTACAGAGATCTTGAGATTTTCCTGCACGGCAATCTTGTGGATCTTTCCCCCACCTCCACTTGCGAGAAAAGATCCAAAAGATCCAGGTGTGCAGGAAAGCCCCCAAGCAAGAACATGTGTTCTTGACCCAAAAAGATCCAAAAGATCCAGGGGCAGGAAAATTCAAGATCGCAACAGAACGTAATATGATAGGTAGATCCAAAAGATCGCACCGGAGGTGCGTGATGTTAGTATTAGACTACGTCCACTCCCCAACGCGAGTGCTGTCCATTTTTTTGGAAACTTTGTGCCGCCAGCCAGAAAGAGAGAGACCACCTCGGCAGTATTTTCGTCCGGAGTGAACGGACTCTTGAACACCAACAACTTATAACTACTGTGCAGCACTATGGTTACCGCACATGCACTGTATGATCTTGCCAAGACAGCAGGGCGGCGAGCGACTTTTTACTGTAGATATTTAGACAGTACTGTATTAGGGCTACTGACCACCCGGCGTCGAGGCCGGATTGCTCTCGACCATACATAAAGTAGCAGCCAACACAAAGGGCGCAGCTCTGGTCGAAATAGTAGAAATGTAGCATTGAGCTGGTCTTGCACGGTTCTTAATGTATTAGGAAGAGGTGCGTCTCTTGCTTGACGCAAGAGGTGTGTATCTTTTAGGTTCAACATGTGCTGGTAAAAGCTCCGCCCTAATCTCGCCCACTTCTCTCCCCACCATGGTCCTTATAAATAGTCCAATTCGATGCTTTGGGACATCTCAGCCGCCGAGTCGGTCACGAATGCATTGCGGTCCCGGTAGAAGAAGTCAACCATCGCGCTCAGAAAGGATCCAAAAGCGCCACGAGAAGAAGGTAGATCTGCATCTGCCTTCCACGAGCAAAACAACCAAGACCATCAACTAAAGCGACCATGCTGTGGAGTTGGCTATGCGTCAAGGCAGAGGGCAGACAATACCGAGCGAGAAAACAAATCAGCAACTTACAAAGCAATGGTGCCACCACGCGTGATCCTATTTTAATGCAAACCGACTCTTTCTAGCGATACTCCTTAGCTGTACTTGCGTCGTACCATGTGCATGGAACACGACAAGGATGGACCCAATGTTCGTAACGAAAATGGAGAATGGTCACCTCCGGGTGACAACAAATCACACTTTGAATGAATCCATTCAAGTTGGCTGTATCCTGCGGATTGTCTCCCTTGTACCAAGTTCATTCATTACAGTACATGGCCACAGCGCGATCGTACGGGTTGTGCGCAATCGTAAACTTTGGGACGGCCGTAGCAAAGGGTCTTACGGCAAAGGCCTGTGGGGGAACATGTCATGGTACCGATTGTGTGTAGTATTGCAATTTGACTTTGTCTTGCAAATCTGGCGGAGCGGGACACAGCATCTCCAGGAAGAGTGCATGATTGTAGTGACAGGCTCCCCAGGGAAGCCGCTGCTCGCTCGAGTATATCACCGATGTCAATAAACTCCAGAGGCTGACTTCTAGCCATATTAGTGCCTTTGCGCTCCTGCTTCTTACGATGTTAGTCATCATTTGATTGCTGTGAGCCATGCATGTAATGCCCTGGTGGTTGCGGTGGGATTGGTGGTAGTGTAAGTGGCGGTGGCTCCCAGCCGACTTGACCCAACACTTTGACGTGATGAATCTCAAAGAAACCAAAAGGTCGTCTGGTCTCTTCTTGTATAATGGTGTAGTCCAAATCACTTAGTCCATCATCCTGCCATCGGCGTTTATTCTTCTCCATAAGCCTGAGCATACCATGGTTTCGCGTGTAGTGCGGGTTGCTGTTTCCCTTCCAAATCTGCTTTTCTTCTGTCTTGTTTTGCTGCACATTGTTCTCATCCGTAACCGTCACGGTCACTGTTTCCTTGGCATAGACTTCTAAATTCACAAAGGCCCCCTTGCCCTTAGGAGGTCGTCGAATAACTGTATCATCTTCACCGCGCAACAGGTTGTTTCGAAGGAGTCGATAATACAAGTCATCATCTTCTCCTCCCCATCCTTCATAATCGTTGCTCATACCATGAATCGTTTGCCAATCGACCATGTGCATGGAGACGACACCTCCACAGCTCTTCGGATACGGATAGGTCCAATTGTAGTGCTCCAGTTCCGATCCCAGCGAAATGGGCTTGAGACAGTCCGTGTAGGGGACTCCATCATCTCGCGGAACCAAGTCGACATCGTGCAATATAACACAATGCGTTCCCGGCAAGTGTTCTCGAACCAAGGTCAAGCCAGTGTTGAACAAGAAGCCACGATTAAAGTGATCATCATCAGCTTGATCCATCACATACAGGGAAAAGTCATCACGTGGAAAGTTGCGTGTTAAATACGGACCCATGTACTCAATGAAGCGTTCAAGGTGGGCTGTACGATTGCGAAAGGGAATCACAATGGCATGATGACGACGACTGTAGCGATTCTCATCACCAGTACTACTAGTAGCTGGTCCATCCGCATCCGCGTAATAGAGTGAAACCATGTAACTGGAAATACTCATCATTTGGCTATGCAAGGATATCCACCAGACAAAGGCTAGTAGTATCCATACCACGAGAAAGACAAGGAGAATACTCGAACGACGGCCCCGTCTTCGGTCTTTGCTCGGTGACGGCGCTGTTTGGTGTTTCTTCGCGTTCTTGCTGATCGGAGGGGCGGTTGGGCACTGCTGCCCCTTCTGGTTCCTTGCTGCTTCTTTAGCATTGATAGACATGATGCCGGTGTAAAATGACGATCAACGACGAATATGGCACCACAAGAAAGTTCAAGTAGTACAAGATACGCGTACTTTCGAACTTATTGTGCGCTCCGAATTCAACAAAAGATGTAGGAGGGATAATCACACTCGCAGTCATAGCTACGTACATTACATGTACATGTACGGTTGTGTCATTCCGTATGTGAAATCTTGGTGAAACAGACAGTATGCATACGTGTACAGAATTCTAAGAGCCAGTCAGGGCAATATAATGCCCTGATGTCTGATGTGATCCCACGGACATCACGAATTATTGCAAACAGAAAGGGCCTAACAGATCACCAAGCTTGTCTGAGAGGAGACCAAAACGTGTCTGTCGTCGCCCGGTTGTCGGTTTTGTTGACTTCATTCAATGACCATGATCAAACAACAACAATTGGCGAGTACGTGTATAGATAATAGATCAGATCGCGAACTTTGTGCACCTCCTCTTTTGGCAATGGACTCTACTACATGTCCAAGGTATAGCTCGAGCTATCCAGCTCAAAAGATAGTGAAGAAGTTCCCTTTTGTGCGAGGTTTGTTTTCGCTGATGTGTACTACCTGGAATTGTACTACATGTACCACGTTGGTACAGGTGTAATCGCAATCATCGGGCTTGCTGCTATTTTCACACTAGGTGTCATTCTTACTTCTCCCACCAGCTCGAGCCCGAGCGCCACTGTGCCTGAATTGGACCCTCACTCGCTCCGTCGCGAACGGCCCTTTCTATATCTCCAGCCCAGAGCACCATGCCACCCGTTAGATCCGCCGATTGCTGATGATGGCACTATTGATTACTCTGTCATTCTAGAATCAGGGGCGAAGATGATCCCAGGAGAGAGAGTGTGTGTGCTGTCTCCCAATGGTATGTTCACGCTCGTCATGAAACCCGAAGGCAACTTGATACTGTATCTGGAAGAAAACTGGTGATGTTCTGTGGCAAGTTGAGGGTGATGGAGCTGCTTATCTTGCAATGCAACTAGACGGAAACTTGTTATTGCGAAGATCTGAATGATCTGTGGTATAATACAGTGTCACTAGAACAAATGTGGGGGCCTACCTGAGGGTGACAAATAATGGTCAAATGCAAATCGTCAAGCAAGATGGCTCGTCTCTGTGGTTT
>JAVCKV010196822.1:0-16844 GCA_032274145.1 Herpochondria borealis | reverse complement strand
TGTATCGTACTAATTCTGGTATTGTTCATAGCATGAAAGAGATTTTAGAAGCACACAAAGGTCCATTCGCGGGGGAAGGACACAGAGGTTTATATGAAATCTTAACAACTTCATGGCATGCACAATTAGCGATTAATGTAGCGATGATGGGTTCATTATGTACTATTGTAGCGCATCATAGGTATGCCTACAATGGGAATTGTGTTGTCCTGAGGTTGAAACAGCTCCTGTTTCCGAGCATTTAAGGAGGACTTCTCCTTACAGTGCTTTGGTTCATTCCATAGTCTGCGAGCTGGTTAAAGTAGTGCCTTGTACTGTGAAGGCTATCATGGCCAGCTTCAAGACACGCAACGGTTAGGTTGTCGAGAATCACAGCGTGGAGAAAGTGATCAAGAAAGCTCCTGTGGTCGAGATGATGTTGCTCCGTTGCTGCTGTTCGTGAGCAGTTCCATCGGTTGCTACTGGGCCTGTAGAAATACAAGAAGTAGAGCCGTCGCTTTTCGGACTTGTTCTAAGGTCTGCGTAGCTTGTTGCGTCAGCTCCTCCATGGGATCGGAGATTCCTTGTGCTCAATCTGTACGCGATTCTGTACAGGTCGATCGTCGACCTGAGGTGGTGCGCATCTTCTTCCGCAGGAATCGTTTAAAGATGCATTTGGAACAGCAAGTTGGATTAGACAAGGCCAACATAATTTTGGGGAAGCGCCTGGGTCGAGTATGGCTCCCAGTTACGCTGAGGACCAGAGCGCATACCATCGGAATTAGCGGGTTTACATTGGATTGTTTTGTATAGCACCAATACCCTAAGTCGACATCACGACATTCATTAACCTGATCCCTGGTCCCACCAGGTTGGTTCTCTGTCCTCAGAGACTACAATGCACCTCAGATGATTGCATCTGTTGGATCTCGTCTTGGCATCTCAGGCCAAGACGATGGGGTCGGATTTGCCTATCTCACGTTCTGGTTCAATTGACGTGGTCAGGTTCTATATTTGAGTGTAACTGCAACTTCCAATGGTGTTGTTTTCCCAGGAATCAAGATGATGGGTGCTGTATGGCACAGCCGTTCACTATCATCTTTGGACGGTATAACGTTCCTCGCATTCCTCGCATTGCGGTCGCTAACATTGCGCCATCAGGGCACATCTTCACAGTTCGAGTGGGTTGTCATTTGTCATGCGAGTCAGTTTTCACTTGACTTTCAAGTGGTGCTGCATGATAGCGGAACATCGAGCTTCAATGGGGAGAAGGGCGTTTTTGCCGCTAGAGTGGAAGATGAGGGTGCATCCCGCCAGTCACAGGTCCGGCTTTTGCTACATAGCCTTTGGACCGAGATTGACTATTAGCCACTAGCATAGCAGTCAGTGCCGAATGTTTGTGGTTTCCAATTGCGCGCTACACTGAGGCAATGTCCTCTAGAGAGAGTATCTTGCGATTTAAGAAGTACACATGATGCAGTAAGTGTTTTTGATTAGCTCTCCTGCGATATCTCTAGCACTTTTTAGATTCCAAGCAAGTTCGGCACCACCACCATGAATACAGTTTGCCAAACGGCTTGAACGCCACGAGGTGTCACACCACGAAACAGTCCCTGATATCCTCGCTCCTCCACTATATAGTTCCAATATTCAGAAGTTGTTTTCGGTGTGCGTCCTGCACTCACATCGGCTTGCATAAAGACACGAATCGTTTCAATCGGAGTGTTCCAACAACTGGCAATACCACCAATGACGCCCGATCCAATTTCACCATAGAGACCATAGTTGGACATGCCAAATGTGGTGCGTGCGACTTCGGTAAAGTACGATCGACTCATCCAATTTGTGGCCTGTCGAATGCACATTGGTCCTCCACCGTAATAGATCCCGCCCAACCCTCCTTCTTGATAAATTCGTTTCGACACTGTCCAGGCATTGTCTTGTTCAAAACCTTTTTTGCCTCGATTGAGATTGAGTGACGTGAATACCATACCGGCAGGTGTCATGACGATTGCTTGGGCCAATCCTCCCACGAGCCCCCCGGCAAGGGCTGCTAGAGTGGGACTCCCGCCCATGGCCAACGTTTGTTTCTTGGCCACGGATGCTCCAATTAAAAAGAGTGCTCCGAGGAGTGCACCTTCTAAACTACGAGAGGGTGTACCAGCCCACAGATTACCAAACCCACCCTCTTGTTGGACGATGCTGCGTGTCGCGTCGATGGGACCGTAGTTGGTCGCCGTGACGCGACATTTGATGCTTTCCAGGGGCGTTCCGAGGCTCAAGTCAGAGGCGACGCGAAGAAAGGCTCCGCGGCCCAGGGTTTTCAAAATCTATAGTATGGCACACACACACACAGAGTGGTGTGAGCTCGCGCACAAAATGGCGTGTCGGAGGTGGGGTTGCGCACGCAAACTTACCGAACATTGTTCCACATGATCAATGTCGCAGGAATCAGGTGATAGGGAGCGTCGGGTACTCCTCCTGTAACTATTAGTACTGCTCGAGTGAGCTGGTATTGCATGGAACGTGCTCAAGCTGCGAACAGCAGAAGCCCCATCGATGAGCAGTATCAGTAATGTGGCAATCGCTGCCAACGAACATTCAAACGTCTTCATCTTCTTGGTTGTTGAGAGAGAGAGAGAGAAACTGAGAGATCAACGTAGGACAGGAGCCAGAGTTGCAGGGGGGTGGTCAACAATGGGGAGCTCGTTGGTTCAGGTGCAATTGACAATAGTCTATTAGACCTTCTAGTGAGTGATTGAAAGGAACGAGATGCCGACACCGCTCGTCGTCACTTTGCGTTGATGTTTTTGTGAAACAGATCTTTTGGATTTTTGACGTCATGTCATGACGTCACGAAAGACGTTTGGTGTATCCAACAGATTCTACAGTACCAGCACTGGACACGTCTCCTCGACAGTACTGTACATGTACATGTAGTGTCAACAAGTATCTTTTGGCGGCTAGAAGGCCAGACGCACCTGAATGCGCACTTCGCACAAACATATTCTGTGGTCACCAACCATCCAGTCGAGCCAAAAAATCAAGCGCACCAACACCACCACAGCACCGCACACTATCACATTCTCCATTTTGACCAAGTCCAAAACAAGAAGAAGTCAAGATGGTACGATTTCACTCACCTTGTACAGCTGGATTGTAGTTGTTTAATGTGTATATGATCATGGTGGAAGAAGTTCTCTGTTGATTGCTCTTACGAGGATCAAAAGCCTTGATGTATCCGTTACCACTTTCTCGGATGCAGTGCTGACACGTAGATTCTACGGTCCTGTGTACCACGAATCTTGTCCGAGCCTTGGATTTTCTGTGGTTACACGCGGCCATGACGGTCGGTCATTGTTGGTCCTTTCAAGACCATGACCACTTGAGTGGATGCATTCACTCTCCTGATCACTCGACAAGGAGCACCTTGATGCTGTAATGGTGTCGAGTCACTCGAAAGCTGCGCAACGCATGGATTTTTCCGTTCCCGAGTAGCGTACTGTCTACTACCACTCGTGTCTCGATTCTAACATGTTCTTTGCTACCTCTCTGTCGTCTCTTCTCCCAGGTTAACTTCACCGTAGAACAAATGAGATCCATTATGGATCTCAAGCACAACATCCGTTCGATGTCAGTGATTGCTCACGTCGATCACGGAAAGACCACCCTTACGGACTCGTTGGTGCAAAAGGCAGGTATTATCTCAGCCAAGGCTGCTGGTGGTGCTCGTTACACCGACACTCGTGCGGATGAAGCCGAGCGTGGTATTACCATCAAGTCGACTGGTATCTCCATGTTTTTCGAGTATGACTTGAAGGCTGGCATGGTTGCGGGAGAGGAGAGTAAAATTACCAAGGAAGAGGAAGCTGCTCACGCTGCCGCAATCAAGGAGAAGCAAGACGAGAATGCTAATGTTCAGATTACTGAGAACTCCTACCTTATCAACCTTATTGACTCTCCAGGTCACGTTGATTTCTCTTCTGAAGTTACTGCCGCTCTTCGTGTGACGGATGGTGCTCTTGTCGTTGTCGATACCATTGACGGTGTATGCGTCCAAACCGAGACTGTGCTTCGTCAGGCCATTGGTGAGCGTGTCAAGCCGTGCCTCATGGTCAACAAGGTGGACCGCGCTTTGCTCGAGTTGCAGCTTCCTGCTGAGGAGCTTTACCAGGCCTTTTGCCGTGCCATTGAGTCTGTGAATGTGATTGTGGCCACCTACAACGAAGAGGCCCTCGGTGATCTTCAGGTTGACCCCTCCAAGGGAACTGTCGCCTTTGGATCTGGTCTTCATCAGTGGGCGTTCACCCTCAAGAAGTTCGCTAAGACTTACGGAGCCAAGTTTGGTGTCCCAGAAGAGAAGATGGTGCAAAAACTCTGGGGTGACTGGTACTTTGATGCCGGTCGCAAGGTCTGGACCACTTCCGACAAGGGAGGCACCCTCGAGCGTGCTTTCTGTCAGTTCATTGCCACTCCTATCACCACTCTTTTCGAGGCTATCATGGCTGAGAAGCACGGAAAGGTCAACAAGATGCTCAAGGCCATTGGAGTCACGCTCAAGAGTGACGAGAAGGAACTTGTTGGCAAGCAATTGCTCAAGCGTGTCATGCAAAAGTGGCTCCCTGCTGGAGACACTGTGTTGGAGATGATTGTCCTTCACCTTCCTTCCCCTGCCCAGGCACAGAAATACCGTGTCGACACCCTCTACGACGGTCCTTTGGATGACAAGACCGCTACCTCCATCCGTGAGTGCGACACTTCTCCAGGTGCTCCTCTTTGTATGTACATCTCCAAGATGGTTCCTACCTCCGATAAGGGACGTTTCTACGCCTTTGGTCGTGTCTTTTCCGGAACCATTGCTACCGGCCAGAAGGTCCGTATCATGGGACCTAACTACGTGCCTGGCAAGAAGTCTGAGCTCTGGATCAAGAATATCCAGCGTACCGTCATCATGATGGGCCGTTACACCGAACAGGTGCCCGATGTCCCTGCCGGTAACACCTGCGCCCTTGTCGGTGTCGATCAGTACCTCCTCAAGTCCGGTACCATTGCTACCGATGAGGATGCCTGCACTATCAAGACCATGAAGTTCTCTGTGTCCCCAGTTGTGCGTTGCGCCGTCGAGCCAAAGAACTCTGCTGATCTTCCAAAGCTCGTTGAAGGTATGAAGCGTCTTGCCAAGTCCGATCCGATGGTTTTGTGCTACACCGAAGAATCCGGTGAGCACATTATCGCCGCTTCTGGAGAGCTTCACTTGGAGATTTGCCTCCAGGATCTTCAGAATGATTTCATGGGAACTGAGGTCAAGGTTTCGGACCCTGTCGTGTCCTTCCGTGAGACTTGTACCGAGAAGTCCAGCCAAACTTGCCTTGCCAAGTCTGCCAACAAGCATAACCGTCTCTTTTTGGAGGCTGCTCCAATCGGCCCTGAGCTCTGTATCGCCATCGACGACGGTGATATCAAGGCCGGACAAGAGGCCAAGGCTCAAGGGCGTAAGCTTGCTGACGACTTTGGCTGGGATGTTTCTGAGGCTCGTAAGATTTGGGCCTTTGGTCCTGAGGGAACTGGTCCTAACCTCTTTGTCGATACCACGAAGGGAGTCAACTACTTGCTCGAGATCAAGGAATCCGTCGTTGGTGGTTTCGCTTGGGCTTCCCAGAACGGTCCTCTCTGTGACGAAGCAATGCGTGGTGTCCGTTTCAACTTGATGGACGTTGTTCTTCACGCTGATGCCATCCATCGTGGTATGGGACAGATTATGCCTACCTCCCGTCGTGTGTGCTTTTCTTCCTTGATGTTGGGAGAGCCAGGTCTCTTGGAGCCTGTCTACCTCTGCAGTATTTCTGTCCCACAGGATGCCATGGGTAACGTGTACGGTGTCCTCACCAAGCGTCGTGGTCACGTGTTCTCCGAGGAGCAAAGACCTGGAACCCCACAGATGACGCTCCTTGCCTACCTTCCAGTCATGGAATCCTTTGGTTTCACCGCCGATTTGCGTTCCAACACTGGTGGAAAGGCCTTCCCACAGTGCTCGTTTGATCATTGGGAACCTATGTCTGGAAACCCATTTGAGGAGGGTAACAAGAGCAACGAGACTGTTCTTGCCGTCAGAAAGCGTAAGGGACTCAAGGATGGTGTTCCAGCACAATTGCACTACCTCGACAAGCTCTAAGCAAGCAATGCAGAATAGAGACGAAAGTACAAGAGATGCATGTTATGAAACTTTTTGTTGTACTGTAGTAGGCCCCTATGTATCAACCACTGGCGTGAAATTGCAAACGCTGTCTTAGCACAGTCGCGAAAGGAACTTCACCTAACGGCATCTCTATATGATCGAGAGAGGCAATACGGCCCATGCATGATCCAACTAGCCGGAAACGACTGGACGTGTGTATCTATCTGTAGAGGGGGTATGACAGCCACCAGGTCATGAACCAACTGCGTAGCTGTCGACGTGATGTGTAACAACTATCATAGGGAGGCCACCAGATGTCATGACTTAGCGGGCGGCGAGAGTTTCACTTCGTTCCGCGGTCTAGTAGTAATGTACAGCTCTGAAATTTTACCCTGCGCAAGTGTCTTGGGGTGCGGAACCGCCCGTCTATTCTGTCCGAGGAAAACCCCGCCAACAGGCACGGTGTCGTGCTTGCTAGAGGCGATTGAATACCACTATGCATTTTATTTGGATATGAAATAATATTGTCTTGTCTACATAGATAGAGATGCCGGCGCTGCTGATCCTGCTTGGGTGCTACGTATAGCGAAACAACAGTTGAGAGTGTCATAAAATCTCTCATCGCACGCGATTAAGCAAAAGGTACGAGGAGAGACTGAGTCCTTCCCATGGGCCTCCATTTGATTTCTTTCTCACTTCCTGTAGTCTTCTTTCTTGTACTAGTCTAGTCTAGAGAGTACAGGTCATTATGATTCTTCTGAAGTCCGACATTATCTGTGGAAGAGTGAGTATCATGCATCAACAATGTGCAGAACTTTTGAGGTCTTGTCGAGGCCATATCTTTCCTCTCGATTCGTTGTCGACTCGTCAATGTGGCTGGTTGATGGTTCAAAACACCGTGCTCACACGACTCTTGCTATATCACAGGGGAAGGGTTTTAATCGATACGAGGGCAATCAAGTCTTTCGAGAGACGATCAAAAGATCCTCTTCGACCTATCTTGGCTTCGGAGCCAATCGCACCGAGAAATCAAACCTAATTCAAAAGATATTTGAAGAACTTGTGATCTCTAAGAACATGCGCTTTGTTACGCATGTAAAGAAGACGGGGTGGTTTGTTCTCGACGAGCGTGAAATCAAGCTAAAGGTATGTTGTCACAGTTCGTTCTCAACTTGTGATAGACTGGCATGGGTGACAGACTTCTTGTTGTTGGTTTATCACAATAAACTCAAAATCCTCTTCCTCCTTTAGATCAGTCATGCACTTCGTGACGCGAAGACAGTTCGCAAAAGGCAAGTGGAGCGAACGGAGACCACCAAGGGAACCATGAAGAAGAAGAAGCAGATCATGAAGAATAAGGAGTCGGTACTCGCGTGCAATGCTCTTCCAGCGGCAGAAAGTACTCAGAAGAAGACACAGAGCGCCTTCCCCGCCAACAATGGTAGAGGTAATAAAACCGCAGTACCTCCCTGCCAATCACAGCCCCCATGTCAAATGCGTATCTTTTCACCCAAGGATTCTCGAACTCAAAGCGTAGCTTCACAACATCATGATGTGGCCAAAACGCAACCATATCCCTGTAAATTGGAAGCGAGCACCACCTATGAGCATAAGCAAGGAAAACGAGACACCCTTCTTGATGAGCTGTATTCCTCTCTCTGCAACGGCTTGGATAAGTCGATGCCTCCCGAAGGTACCTCGTTTTTCGGCAAGAGCCCCTCTGATGCGATGCCAGATGTTGAACCTTTGCCTCTCTCATGCAATTTCCCAAATTTGGACAAAGAGGAGGATGTGATCGCTGCGATAAGTTCTCTCTTCGAGGGTGAAGATGCTCGGTCTTCCTTCAGCAGTGATTAAACAGCATCAGCAATGTTTCTGTATTTTATGGAAGGAGGGGGGAGGAGCCAACCGACTGGGTGTTCTGAAATTGTGCTATTGTGTTTCTAGTTCAATGTTAAAGGAATGATATTGCTTTGCACAAGGTGAATCAAGATTGAACCCGCAGTCGACCTATACTCGCGGAATCGCGCGTGATGATATGCATCATGTACAAGAAACTAAGCCGACATGTCTCAAGAAAGACTCAATCAATCAACGAAAAATCAGTTCCTGGTCCCTTGTAACACCTCTTGGTCGTAATAGCGAAGGAAGTTGCTGGCTGGACAAGAAGCTGTTCGTGTCCAGGATTGTACAAGCTCTCTACTATCTTACCACTTCTCAGAGAACTAACAGAGAGCGCTACCGAGAACAACAACAGAGGTCGAGAGAGGCAGTGGTAATATTGAGAGCCATACATAATTTACAAACAAATTGTATATTCGCAGTCATCTTGTATTTGCACGATCGCTCCTGTTGATAACTGTGGTCCCATCGTATCGCCATCAAGTTGATACCATACATCACATGGTATATAAGGGCATCCGAGATTGATACCGTATCATGGGGCGCCTTAGTCTTAAAATTACTCAGTAGAGAGAGGCTCCGTCCTGTAACCATCGCTGGTTAGCCACATGTGGTGCTGGGGCAAGGCTGCTCCCCTGTTCCGACTATCCGAACAGGTTTATCTTCAAACACGAATTAGACTGGACAGTGGTTAATCGTCCTTCTGCTGGGTTACAGCCCTCTGCTGGGTTACATCCCTCTATCGAGATTGAAACAGATGGTTGACGTCTGTGACATTCGTTGACATGCCCGGCAGGCCAACTTCAAGCAAAAGTATGCGGTGGCTGTTGAGGTTTCCAAAAGGCTGATATCATCTACTAAACGCATTGCGCAGCTTTTGATGTGTGATGTTCGAGTTTGAGATTGCTGTTCTTCGACAAGGCTCAATGGGGCTGTCGGAGAATTGACTCGTCACGGCTGTGGCAACAAGAGATGATAACTTGCTTCCTACTAGCGGTACTAAACTGAAACTGGCGTTGCACAGGCAACTTCAATACTGTCGACAATTCTTCGATCTTGTGCATCTACATTAATGAGCAAGGAATAGTCATGTCGCATGTCACTACCGATCAGCTGGGGCTAGTAACGGGAATAATAGTAACAGATACTCTACACATCATGGCTGTTGTGAGCTGGGTGTCGCAAGGACACAATTTGTGGATATTCTGCCTTGAGTATTTGTTATCCGTATCGCCCTGCTTGACTTCAACATAGCATGGCGCAAACTCCGGTATAGCAACCACCCTGTTTGCTTCAGAACATTGTGTGATATCCTGCCTTGAATACCTTTTATCCCCATCGCGTCTGCGCAGTAAAATGTATGATAAGTCCACTATCGCGTCAATAGAACAAATCACGACAGCTGAGACACCGACGGCCACGATCAACTTGCAGATACCCATACAGCACAATCCTCTCCCTGGGCGGTTCCCTTACCGGAATCAGTTCTCACGATCTGAAGGCGAGCAATTCTGTTCAAGGCAAGATTTATCGAACGGTAAGTGTATTATAGTATTCGAGCAGTACGCGTATTGTGCTCTTGCGTAACCAAGGGGCCAACCATCAGACCGCGAAGCTGTTCTTCATTTGAAAGGTTGTATGTGTTTGTTTGGATCGACAATTTCACTTGCTGGTTTCTCTATGACTAACACCTCCTCCCACTTATAGAGACTAGCATTTACCAGCAACCAACCACGGAACGATCCAGTCAGCATGATGATTTTCACTAGCAACAATAAGGTCCGCATTACCATTATCCTTGTCTTGGGTCACTGGTTTGCTGAAGCTTTTGAATTGTCTGACATTAGCCATGCGATCATCGACACTGCGAGTACTGAAAGAACCATCTACGCATCCAAGGAGGACCTTTCTGTCGATGACAGTGACTTGGCCCCTATGCCAAACATTGCTGGGGCTGCCACCACCAAGACCTATTCTACTAGCCACAGAGATTTATCCAGTGGGTCTGACAGTTCTGACACTCCCACTGTCTGCGTAGCTACAACTCGACAGCGGTTCTTGCCAGCAGTGGACCAGGTGAATGGAATTGGAAATCTGAGGGGTGCGTCCCATCGATCTCTCAACGGATGGTTCGCTTGCGGCTCCAATACGTATTGCGTTAATGGACGTGCGACGTGCGTGGTCGATGTCAATGATATTGGTACCTGTACGTGCATGGACGGGTACGGAGGAATCGAGTGTCGTCCGGTCAATGAATGTGAGATTGACTTTCCTTGTCCAGGAGGGTCCTTCTGTGTCGATATGTTTCCACCCATGAGATTCAAATGCATTTGCGAGGATGGCTTCACTCCCTTCCTTCCCAACAAACTCCCCAACGAGCCGGGGGTCCCTCTCGACTACCGCCCCATATCTTGTCTCGACAAGTTGGAATGTGACGCGGAAGAGTTTCCCTGCCACCAAGATGCCGACTGTACCAACACGATTGGAGGCTTCGAATGTGTTTGCAGGGATGGTCTCGTTGGTAACGGAATCACGACCTGCACCAAGCCACAAGTGACTACCACTACCGGAACTCCAGATGGCATCTGCATGATCAGTACTGACTGTCAAGGTTCCAACATGCAGTGTGTCAACTCTACTTGTGTATGTCTTCCCGGATACGCCCAGGTTGGGCCCAACTGTCAGAACGAAGTGCACTGTGATCCTGGTGGCTTCAACAACGACTGTCACCGACGCGCCACTTGCACTGAAGAGGACGGCTTTCCCGGCTTCTCTTGCAAGTGTGTTGATGGTTGGGAAGACACCTTTGAAGGAGCCAACGGAAAGTCTTGCAAGGACATTCCTCCCATCACTGAGGCTCCACCACCTCCTGAACCTGTTACTGACGAGATTCTCCCTGCAGGGGTTGGTCCTCATCCTAACCGCCCTACAGTGTTCCCACCGACGTGCTTGCCAGACGGTGCACCTTGTGGAGATGGAGTGACTGCCAACTGCTGCAGCGGTAATTGCGGTGCGACTCCGGCACCCTAGTTGGCAAACGTCACGGCAACAATATAAAATCAGGTCTGAGGAGCTGAACTATACGTAATATATAAGATACACACATAGTCGGCATTATACCGAAGTTATAGAACCAAATGTTTTTGATAAGTCAAAGTAGTCGAGCTAGTGCATACTATCAATGACACCACCCACCTATTCTGTATCTGAAGGAGCCAACAGCAAGTCTTGCAATGCCATTGCTCCCATCACTGAGGTTCCTCCACCTCCTGAACTTGTTACCGAGGAAGTTCTCCCTGTCGGTGTGAGTCCCCATCCTAACCGCCCTAATGTGTTCCCACAAGAGTGCTTGACGGCACCCCTTGTGAACGTAGTGATGGCACTCCCTGCTGTGACACCGAAGTCTGCGACTGAACAGCATATTGCGTCCGCGCGACATTAATGGATTCTAGACTACCCATTGTGTGGTATTACTACAGCTACATTTGTGCGAGTGCCTAGCGAGGAAACTTTATGTGTGTTGTTTGTGTTTGATACTGGTGTCCCTTTGGTCGCATTGTAGCCCTATAGACTGTAGAGTGTGTAGAGCACGACCGCATGTAAACACCGGAGCTTGTCACTTATGTGGCTGCAAATAGTTTTGGTCCTTTCGAGTTTTCATAGCTTCGCAAGCTGCGCTTATGGTGGTCAGCTCTTGCACCCCGCACTTTGCCTCATCCTAGGGCGATGCTTGGAATGCCATCCATAATACGAAACAGCATTACTGTGCCGCGGCTCTACTGCGTGTGAGTGCAGGCAGAATCGTTCTTTGCTTTCACATTTATGTGGCTGTTGTCCAGCAACAACTGGGCAGCTTCAACCTGCCCTCCTACAACTTGACGGATCCCTTGCCTGTCGGGTGACTTGTGTTGGAGACTAAGTTGTCGAGTTCTTGTTGTGTAATCGTAACACCGTAGTGTAACAGTAGCCGAACGACAACAAGAATATGCCCAGCTAAGCGGCGGCAGTGTGAGGGTGTATTCATTATTTTGATAGTATTCTCCTAGCAATATAATAGTAGGGACAGTAGAAGACAATGGCGACAGACTCGACCTAGCACTGGCATCACTTGGCTCGGCCTCCTCTGTGATGATGCAAGCTTTGAGTCGACCCCCCAGAATTTTTGCTCAAGCCGCACAGGTATTTGTATGCTGGAAGTATAGATCCTGCGTCCGTATTGTGGGCTTGGGATCGTCAAATCTCTTCGCACCTCGAGCGTTCGGATTTTTGCTGCTGTTCCAAGCCGTCATAGTAGCGCAGACAAGCAGTGTATTATTCGACTAGTATGCTCGCAGCTCGACCACGCCGTTGGATCGCATTCTTTTGGATCTTTCCGCATCTCTGCTGCGACCTTTTGGAGTCACTCCCACACCTCTGATTAGATGGGGAGCGCTGTTCTGAGGCCTCGACTATAACTATATATATTGGATCGTACTTGCTCTAGCCAACAAGAGACCCGGAGAGGACGGATGACTCTCATCTGCGGTATATTATTGCCCTCAGCACATGGCGCAACTGCAGCCACGTACAAAAGCTTCTGAAAGTGCGCACAAGATCACAGAATAAACATCTGCATGGTCATTGCATGTCTTTCACGAACAACCCAACTGGCATTGCTATCATCGTTACCCCTACCTGCCGTCTCATTCAATAGTCATCACGTGGTGCCACCGGAGAACAAACAACAACGAAAGGATGAATGAGTATCTGAAAGATCAGCTGCTGGCTGCGATTCCAGCTCGAATCCGCGTGAAAGATCTGCAGGGCAAGGATATTTATAAGAATAATGCATCAATCATGTCGGCGGAGGACGAGTGTGAATCGTATATTACCTTTCCCTTGAAAGATGTGAAAGGGCACGTTGTAGCAATTGGTAGTTATTCTCCACAACCGCATGATGGCCAACAGGAGGAGAAGAAGGACACAGCGTGCAGCACTGCTAAAGATTCTTTGCAACAAGAACAAGCGGCTACAAACGGCACGGGAGTAGTAGATAAGACCTTGCAGAAGAAGAACGCGAACGGGACGGTTGTAGACGATGCAACGTCGCAGAAAGACACTGATTGTACTTGCAGCGACACTCTTAGAGACTCTTCAATTACTGTTCCTCTCGCGATGATGGAGGACAGTACGGAAAGCCATGATGATGTTGCACAACAAAACACACAAGAGGATACGAGCGGGACGCACGAGGCAACGCCGCAACAAAGCTCCTGCTGCGCATGTACGTGCACCATCAGTGATGATGACGGGGGTACTCAACTGTGTTATAGTACCATGGTGAGCAACATGGAGACTGGAGCCATGCTCTGTCAAATCATTACAAACAGCGAGGGGCACCCAATTGATTACACGTTTTTAGAAGTCAATCCAGCCTTTGACGAGTTGACGGGGCTGCGTGGCAGTGATATTATAAATCAACGCGCCACGGAAATCATGCCCGGCATTGCAGAGGACTCTGCCAATTGGATACAAGAGTTTGGTAAAGTAGCGCTGGAGGGCACCACGTTTCGTTTTCGAGACTTGAGAGTCAACGATTTGGGTCGCTTCTATGGAGGCGTGGCCTATCAACCATCCGTGGGTCGCTTTGTGACTCTATTCTTGGACTCGAGTGAGCACGTCGAAAATGTGGAAGCGCTGCGCGAGTCGGAAGAACGACACCACCACTTGTTTGAAAGCATGATGCAGGGCGTAGTATATCAAGAAGCGCCGCATGGAGCCATTATTTGTGTAAACCCATCGGCAGAACGCATCTTGGGTTTGACGGTCGATCAAATGATGGGACGAACCTCTGTTGATCCGCGATGGAAGTCAATTCACGAAGATGGAAGCGAGTTTGTAGGAGCCACGCACCCCAGCATGGTGGCGCTGCGAACAGGTAAAGCAGTAACTGGCAAAGTCATGGGGGTCTTTCATCCCACTGCTACCAAGACCCATTGGATCATCATCGATGCGATTCCACGCTTCAAACCAGATTCTAGTCTGCCGTATCAAGTGTATACTACCTTTACCGACGTGACGGAGACAAAAGAGTTTGAACGCAAGATTTTGCACGAAAAGGAACGCGCGGAAATGGCGGACCAGTTAAAGTCGTCCTTCTTGGCCAACATGTCTCATGAAATACGAACGCCCCTAAATGGAATCATTGGACACATTGACTTGGCACTGTCCAACCATCTAGCAGACGAGTCGCGACAGGAGAATCTAGAAGGGTTGCAAGTTTCCAAGGAGAGTGGCAAGCTGCTGATATCGATCATTGAAGATATACTGGACATTTCTAAGATTGAAGCGGGCCAAATGGATATCAAGAAGGACGAAACATTCTCGTTACAACTGATTGTGGATCAAGTTATGAGTCTTGGTCGAACCATGATTCAACAGAGAGCAAAGTCAATCGAAATTAAACAGGAAGCACCTACTGACGGTGTATTAGTTGACTCGATTCTTGGAGATCCCTTTCGATTACAGCAAGTACTCAACAACCTGATATCCAACGCGGTCAAGTTTACAGACACGGGATCTGTCAAGTTGCAGATAGCTGTTGTACGTGTACCGAGTGGAGAGGCTCTCGAGTTTTGCGTTGTGGATACCGGCAAGGGTATACCAGATGATCACTTGGAGTCCATCTTTGATTCCTTTCGACAAGTTGAGATTGGGGATACGAGAAAGCACGGTGGGACTGGTCTCGGACTCACGATATCCCGAAAGCTAGTGGAACTCATGGGTGGTACCCTGCAGGTCGAGTCAAGTATCGATGGGCCCAACAAGGGATCTCGCTTTCACTTTACGCTGCCATATGTCAAGAGTTTACAGAGGGTGATCGAATCTGTGGACACGCGGACGACTCGGATGCAACAGGAAAAGAAGGACGGCAAGATTCTAGTTGCCGAAGACGAACGAGTGAGTCGTCGACTGGTCGTTCGCATGCTACAAATATCAGGCTATCAAGTTATCGTAGCAGAAGATGGGGCTCAAGCCGTTGCACAGTTTGAGTCTCACCGAGACATTATTCTGATACTCATGGATGTTCAAATGCCAAACATGGATGGACTCGAAGCTACAGGGCGCATTCGTTCATTGGAAGAGTCCATGGGAGTTGATGCCGTACCAATCGTTGCGCTATCAGCAGGAGCCATGAAGGGCGATCACGAGCAAGGGCTAGTTGCAGGCATGACGGACTACCTGACGAAACCAGTCAACTTCAAGTTGCTCCTTGAGACACTGACCAAACATCTTGGCTCACGTTGACGCGGAACGACTTTTATGTCATTGATGCTATCGCCCCACTCTTGAGTTTAGCGACGAGAGCTGCGCACCAATCTGTGCGCGTAACCCACAACCTTAGACAACGAATAAATGCTTTGGCCATTTGCGAGGTTCGAGATTGTATGAGGAGACCAAGTAGTTAAACATCACTCGCCAACGGTAACGAGATCAAGTATGAATGGCTGGGCGGTAGAATACCTGAACAGCTATTGAGTACACTATTGAGCGTCGGCTTGATATTCGGCGGCATCGTGCAGGGGGGTATTGTTGGACGGATTGCGGACTTGGGCGGTGGCGGGGTCGAATTGCAAGAGTATTTCGACAACGTGCGGTTGCACTTGGGATTTGACGACCAATTGAAGTGGCAAATGCCCCGGGTGGTCATGGTGGTGGCAAGCCGTGGAGGACTTGAATGAGTACTGAGTTGAACCAAGCGGGCATCTTATGACTAGTAGTCAATGTACATCAATTGTACACGCAGATGCAGTAGTACGGCCGCTTTTCCTGCCGCACCAGGTCGCCGTCTGACAAACTCCTTCAGAGGTGTATAGAATGAGACTGCGATGTAAATATGCTCCCGACTTGATGATGCTATGGATGACCGATTACAGATTGATGCGAAATGAAAGCGTGCACCAGAGTCGAGTCGAGGATACGAGTCAAGTCGAGGCTATGACGTGCTTTCCAGTCAAGACTCATGCCCGTCTACACCACGATGGAGCGTTGCAGTGACAGCAATGTCAACTTGGATAGTTTCAAGAGCTCCCCGAATCGAAATACAAGTTGGCATAGATGGTAACGCCCCGGGCAAACGTGGCCGAATTCCAGTGAGGAAAGGATTTCCAAAAGCTACGTGGCATGCTATTTCAGCGTCTACAACCACCTCTTCTGATGCGTTGAACAGAACAAAGTGTGGGAAGCTACTGCATGTTTCTGGAGAGGACAATCGAGACAGATAGTTGTTGCCGTGAGATATCGCGTTTATGCGAGACTGGTGCCAAGGCTCGGGCTTAGGTGTCAAACGAGCACGCCTCTATCGTATGTTGCTCAGTATATGAACTGTATTCACCTCGCCGCCGCCATCAGTTCTGCATCATTCTGCCACCACTGACCCCTAAGTCAAAAGCTACGAAGAACTTGGATCTTCTCTTACCATAGTCCGTCTTCATGCTCGTACTGCTCGTTTCCCTGTCAAAGTAGTCGCTGCCATCGTTATATTTTACCTTCTCTTTCACCACGTGCAGTGATTCTTCGTGCTTGCGGTGGAGTACGAGAGAAGTGAGAAAAATATCGGGCACGCAGGCGCGCGCCAAAATTCAAGCGTACGAGGTCTTTACTGTTCGAATCCTTTTGCGTGACGTTTGCGTGACGTCACGCAAAGGGTACGTAGAAAATATACCAATTTGCTACGTATGTACTGAAAATAATTTTTAAGTACTTTTTCAGTACACTTATTTATTTCTAGAAATAGTTCGTGTTTTCG
>JAVCKV010196711.1:0-16847 GCA_032274145.1 Herpochondria borealis | reverse complement strand
CTGCGCGAGTGCTGGTAGATCATGTCATTGGCTGCCGCCGCGTGTGGTTCTAGTAGTTGTTGTTGCATCTTAAATATAGTTGCGGCTTCATCTCTTGATCAGCTTCTCTAGGTTCAACATCCTGATTTCTAGTTACTCCAATCGACTGCTCGAGTTCCGACTACCAACTAGTAGAGGCTTTGTCTACTCTCTAGAGAGTAGGGAGAGCCAGACGAAGCTAGTAGATAGTTATGATACGTAGACCCTGCGATTGGCACGAGGATTAGTACCATGGGGTAGACTTGAAGATTCTGGCGTCACTATTTTGGAGCTTGCTGCAACAACGCACACTTCGGGACTACCACGTCCACATTATTGTTGCAAAGTGAGACGAGCGATGCCTACATTTCGTCTAATCTAGCGAGAGCGAAACGAAGCTCTGGAGAGCAGTAGAGATACTACAGTTTTTAAGTTAGACCGTACGAGCGTCGCGATGATACTTTTGGGAGAGTACTAAGTAGTATGAATTGCCGGTTTCATTCTTTTGGAACTACTCTCATGTACTACACAAGTCTACTCGATGCGTCTATTGGGATGCCTCCATTTGTACTACATATCACCCTGAGTAGGCCGAGTCTACTAATACCTGCACAATGCTGTACTACTTACTATGCTCGAAAGCTCACAGTATCGTGTACCTTTCTCGTGATGTCGGTCCACAACATGTTGATTTTGCGGCAGTTATCTTTCCTAGCCATGAATGAATCAATCTCCCTCCAAGGCGCGTTTGGATTTGTTGCGGCAGTTGCATGGTAGGTCTCTTGCAAATCATCATCTAGGGACCCGATGCCTTTGATGCCATACCGACCTTGTGGTCCACAACACCCATAATATTCAATACTATTATTTAGTTTTGACAAAAAGGTAAGTTGACTGACTGACTGACTGACTGACTAGTCCTCCTCGTGCTCAATGTCCTCCTCCACATCCACCAGGTTGTCCAGAAGGCTGTCAATTTGATCTTCTTCCGAGAGCTCGTCTTCAGGCTCTTCTTCTTCCTTATCAAGTGACTTGAGTAGGTCATCGAGAGACTGCATTTTTGGTTTATCGATATTCTCTTTATCCTGCTGTGACACATCCGAGAGGAGTGTTCCGGCGTAAAGGTCCTTCAAAAAGTCGCCTTGTGCCGAGACAAAGCCGTCAAACTCGGATGGCTGGGTGACAGCCCAGTAGCAGAAGGAAAAGAAGGCGACGGCTACGCCGATTCGATACGGTAGTTGGCCATTCCTCGTCTTCTCGAAGGAATAAACCGGCTTGAAGGAATCCACAAAGGACAGTGTTTCATCAAACAAATTTGGCAAGAACCAGAAATCGTATCCCAGAATCCAGACAAAAAGAAAGCCAGCAGCTCTCAGAGTGATGAGGACGAAGATAAAAATCAACAAGGTGACAGACATGTACCAGACAAACACCTTGAGAAAGTTCGGCCAGATGGGAAAGCAAGTACAGAAAAGGAAGCCAGCAATAAGTCCTGTCGTCATGAGGTGACTGAAGGTCTTGTCCCCTTCATACATCCAAGTGAAGTAACCCGCTTCGTCAAAGTCTCTCACTCGAGACACCTGGAATAAGTACAACGTAGCGTCACAACGACGTCAAATAATATGAGATGTGAGATATTCTTTGTCAAACAATTAGAACTCGCTCCCAATGACACATGACATGATAGAACACTGTACATACTGCACATAGTGTACGTAATAACGTATAACTTACAACTAGATCACCTTTGCCTCTCTTTTCCGATCGGTGCATAAACTGATACTTGCAAAGATCCTTACAAGCTGAAATGGCTGCTTGCCTAGAGGAAAAGCGGGGCAAGTTGGATGGCCATTTGGTACCCTTCTTGGGTTCCACAAGGAAATTAACCAGTTTCTCTCCTGCAAGAACAAACAACAAAATTAATTAGATATGATTGCAACGTAAACAACGTAAACGAACCGCACACAAGAGTAGACACTCCTCCATATCATATATATCTCACCCTTCAAGTAGTAGACTCTCTTTTCCATTTCAATGGCTTCACGAACTGCCGGTCCCTCCGCGCTCCGAAGAAAGTCGCATAGTTTCTGTAGGTTTTCTTCTTCTTCATAGAAAGAAGAACCTCCGTTTGCGTCGTCTTTGCTCTTCGATGTCATAATCGTTACTCTGAAACGACTCAATGTTGTGTATTTTGGGGTTGGAGTTGGAGGGAGTGCTAGCTAGCTAGACCTACCGTAGATGACAGTCGTTGTTGTTGTATGGATGGACAATGACTGACTGGCGATGTTGGTTACGATCGATGCGTTACGGGGAGGCACATGCTGACTGACGCTCGAATTGGGACACGTGTAGGGTTCCATTCATTCATGGATGCCACATACTCTACGGCTTTTCATACTTCCAACATTCCCAATTCCAAAAGCTCCAACAGAAGCAAAGTAGTAAAATAAGTATTCGAGTATGGATTTGTATATTTTTCGACAACGGTCTCATTGCATATGTTTGGTATTCATGTATGCTTACATTATAATGCAGTAAGTCGTGCAGGTGTAGGATTTAGATTGTGATAGCATTCATTCTCACTCTGCTCTCGGTTTCATACTGTATGGGACTCACTCTCCCCGCCTCAACAATGATCCAATAGTAACTTCGCTCTCAATTTCGAGGACACACTCATTCACTCACTCACTCACTCCGTGCGGCAGATAAACCATTTGGCACAACCTACCTCTTGATCAGTGTACAGTTAGTATATGTACTACATGTACGCGTAGACAGACAAGTAGTGGTTGATGTGAATGGCAATCGACTAACTTGAAACTGGACATTGCACCACATTGAATTGATTCGCGACCACTGGAAGAACCAACAAACAAACAAACTCTCGGAATATGAGTGCGGTGAAGAATCAGATTGCAGCGTTTGAAGCACACAACTCGACTGTAAGAGATGTGTCAGCGTTGTCACCGCAGTCGTCAGAGAGCAGACAGGATAGTACGTGTACCAGCAATCATCGTGTTGAGGCGCAACAAGACCAGGATCACTTTGCCAACTTTGCCACTTTTGAAGCGCCGATAAATGTTCAAGGAAGAACCTCCACATCTTGTAGTCCCAAAACTATCTCTTCAGTACCTGGCGGTTCACGTCGATCTGATGTAGGATCAGTGACATCGTTACCGAGACGTTCGGATGTCGCTTCTGTGGCATCACAAAACTCAGCAACTGATAGAGCATCTCAATCACGACGGACCCGTCTTCAGATGGAGCAGCACACTACTGATAATGCGAAAACACACGAAGCAGCATCACCCCGTCTTTCGAATGTCTCATTAGCAGAACGACGGAAACAAAGACAGCAGCGGAAAGCACATTTAATGCAAAAACGAAGTTCCTCCAATCGTCACAGTCCCAACGGCAACAAGCAGCAGCGATCACCCAGGCGCCGACAGCCCCCGTCTCATCCACAAACTCACAGACAGCCAGATCCTTTGAGCTCAAATCGAAGATTTGTGCATACCGTCAGCGCCGAAAGTGCCGAAAGCTTCGAGGAGAGCCCCATCAACTCCTTGAGAGCTTCGCCTTCCCGACGCCCCAAGACACAGCGGATACAACGATCCACCACCGCTACTACAGATTATGATGATGATACACTTTACAACTCCATTCTTAACTCGGTAGTAGATGGGACAGACGACGAGGCTACTCTCACCTCGGTGCGTCAGATTATGAAATCGCCACAGCAACCAACTTTGAAGGAAGAACCATCACGGCCAGTTTTGCTGCTACGAACTGCGTCAAGTTCCTCCTACGAGGCAGACACACGGCAACTTTTATACCACCACCAACAACAACAACTGCCTCATTCGTCGCGCGAAAACGACGACGATACTTTGGACTATGCATCCATTGGGGATGGAGAAGAAAGGTCAGTAAGGTCTGTTTCCCGCAGAAGCAGACCAACCAAAAGTACTGATGAAGGCGGCTACCTGGGTGGGGTCATTGATACCAACTCTCCTCTTGTCAACAAAGAAGACATGGAACATTACCGAAAGTCGTTGGATACACCTGTTGTCAAGACTGCTGCGGGAGTCGTTGCGGCTGCAACCGTCGGTACCATATTACTTGGACCTGTTGGTTTGTTGGTCGGTGCAGCTACCGTTGGTATTGGAATAGGCGTTATGCAAATACCACAAGAGCAACGAACTAATATGAAGGATAAGGCCACCCAAGCGTTGCACCAAGCTCACGAGTCAGCTCTGAATGCAAGTGAAACTTTGAGTTCCACGTGCGCATCCACATGTCAAGACAGCGTCGTGGCGGACCAACTTCCGCACGAAATGAAGCAATGTTTCACCCAAGAGGATGGCCAACAATCTAACAACAACAACGGCGGTGGCGACCAAGGATCTATGAAACTACCAGCAGATATGGAACGAGAACGGTCTGACAAAGGTCCCAACTTGAGCAGCCGAACGGGTAATTTCACTTCTACCTCTGAAGGTGCATCTTCACCGCCTTCGACGTCTGGTCGAAGTCGTCGTGTTGCTTGCCTAAGAAAAGGTATGGCTTCTATTTTGTGGCGATATATGTGTCGTTCGTTCCCCAGTCGAAATTATTTTGTGGCGATATATGTGTCGTTCGTTCCCCAGAAGCTAACTACTAACTCTTGCGCGCGTTTCGTTTCGACAGTTCGTATAACTCCAGTGGATCAAATACATGGCTTGGCACCACAGCTGCAACCGCGAGCGTGGCTCGACGTGTTGGCAAATGCTAACACGACGCCTGATGAAAAGAGTGAAGCCATGGAAGAGATTATGATTTTGGCAAAGGACAAGCGCCACGCTCGCTTTCTATTGGAAGAGGGCATATTGGACTCGCTCATGTACATGCTTTCCAAAAATCTCGATAGTACTACTACTGGTGGTCAACAACCAAAAGTGGCGGCGGCGTGTTGTGTCACTCTGGGCAAGGCCCATTGTGCCGCAGTTCATACGGAAGGTGATTTGCTGCTCATGTCATTGTATGAGAGAGGAACTGTCCCAGAAGAACGTCAGCTGGCGCAAATGCTATACGAAGTCCCCCATCATGTCTTGTCGTCGACGGAACCAGACGTATTTGTCCTGCAGCAGACGTCCATGCCTCAAGCGGAAGAGCTGGCAACTCGAATCAAGAGTCTCCTTCAGTAGACTAGTAGTAGTAGTAGCTATGCCATACACAACTCTAGAGTTGTAGGTATTAATTGTTGTAAAGTGTTTGGCTTCTACAATTCAAACCCCTGTCGCCTGTTTGATAGTAATTCGTACAGCTGTAGGTCTGACCCTCGACCACAAGTCAGATTACATCATACATCATGCATGATGGCCAAAACAAATAATAATACTGAACACGGTCGGTGGATGTTGTTCGTTGAGCCGTCATTCATCTGTTGGTAATTACTGTATTGTACTTTTTTACTTTTAGAGGAGGGGCCATCATTGTTATATGTATTACACATGTACATGCATCCGATGCTGTCAAGCTTCGTGCAAATTCATCATACCGTGGTGTGTTGGTACTGGTAAACAGGACGGGCGAAACTGGCCGACTTCCTTCCATATTAATTCCTTCAATTTCAACCTGGTAAGTTTTTGCTGCTGCTCGAAACTGAAATCAAACGACTTGTCCGCTACTGGCTCGTCGTTTGGACTGTGAAGCTGGGCAAAAAATGGGTGCGAAAGAGCGTCTTCTACACTGATGCGTCGTCGTGGGTGAATCTGTAACATCTTTCGGAGAAGATCCAAGGCATGACGTGGAGTTCCATGGAATTGTCTGGAGAAGGACGACGGTGGCTTGTCTGGGAGCTTTCGCATGAATCGTTTTGCCTTTTCCGATGTTACAAAATCAAGATCTTGTTCTGGAAGCTTTCCAAGTTTCTCTGAAATGATAGTTAACTGATGTGTGGCAAATGGGTGTCAGTTTAATTTTTGGGGTTCGAGGGTCCCTTACGCAAGAAACTCAACAATAACTTACTTGATCAATGTAATCGTCACCAGGAAAGTATGGTTTTCTGAGAATTAGCTCAGCAAAAATGCAGCCAACACTCCAAACATCTACCGGCTTTGAGTACTCATGGCACGCCAGCATAATTTCCGGAGCGCGATACCAGCGAGTAACAACATACTCCGTTAGAAGCATGGATGACTTTGTCTGATCGCGTCGTTCAGGGGAAATACCCCTTGCAAGTCCAAAATCGCATATCTTGAGATCGCAGTTTGAGTTAACAAGCAAGTTGGACGGTTTGAGATCACGGTGAATTACGTTTGCCGAATGAATATACTTGAGCCCTCGCAGAATCTGATAAACGAAATATTGCACATGATCAATTGAGAGCGTCTGCTTTGAATAAATGATTCGGTGCAGGTCAGTCTCCATGAGATCAGTGACAATGTAGACATCGTTGAAATCATCCACAACCTTGGCTGATGGAGGCATCATATCAAGAATGCCAACAATGTTCTCGTGGTTGAAATGGCGGAGCAGCTTGATTTCTCTGAGAATCCTCTTTGCGTCGACTTCGTCATTAAAAGCTCGTGGTACCATCTTGATGGCGACGTTTCGGTTCTTAAGCGAGTCGGTTGTGGAAACAACAACGCCATATGCACCAGAGCCAATGGTTCTGATGAGAGAGTAGCGTGTGTCGATGGTGAAAGTTTCCTTTCCGGCCTTGAAGGAGTGAGTTGCATACGATAAATGGGTTGAATGATCGAAGATGGTGTTCCCAGTCATGACAACCTCCATACCAACCTCTGAGGCGTCAGATGCATCATCAGCCATTGAATAGGAACTGGTCGCAGCTGCTGTAGAAGCAGTAGCAAGTGTATGAACATCCATATCGTCATGACTGCCTCCTCGTTGAGAATGCTTCTGCGGTTGGTAGTTCATTGTCATTGTATCGTCATCAACTTGCTTGCTTGAAGAGCGTCCTCGAGGTGGTTTAGTGGCGCCGTTAACGTTGCTGCTGCCGTTGCTGTTTCCGTTGCTGTTACCATGACTATGGCCTGTTCCGAAAGCCACAGGCAACGAAGAGGAACATGCCATGTTGGACATTTTCTTTGTCCACTCGTAAACTTGGTTTGAAAAAGAAGAATCGGAAAGCGACTGTTGTCCGTGTGCTGCTGCTTGAGTTTGCTGTTTTCCTTGCTGTTGCCCTTGCTGCCCTTGTTTCTGCACTGGTGGTTGGCTTGATCCCGACGACCTGTGGGTGGATGATGAACCTCGAGAAGAGTTGCTTCGAACTGTCCGGCCACCGCTTTCACTAGCGGCGACCGCTTTCGCGATGAGATGTGACGTAGTAATGTTGACGATTTGACGAGTTACTTTACTAGCAGCACGGTTTCTCCTTTCCGCGCTTCCTCTTACACTACTACTACAATCACGCCAACCTGCTGTCTCGATGGAATGATTGATTGATTCTCAATGATGATGGAGTAGTCTGTAAAGTATAATGATGATGATGATGATGATGATGAGAAGATAGCTGTTGGTGGAATGGAAAGAAAAGTGAGGATTGAGAGCCGATTCGGAGAACAGCATTTGAACGTTGATCTTTATCATGTCCATCGCTGAAGAAAGTAAATCACGTTATACTAGCAGTATTGGTTAGAAAATGCAAAATGTATATATGATGTATATAGCAATGAGGACAGTATAAACCAAGACCAGCCGACGTGCGGGCCGCATTCCTAAGCGTAACAACTGATAGTGAGATTGTTTGACTTTCGAATGTACCAGTAGACGAGTAGTTTTTGTAGCAGTACCGTCAACCACTACGTAGCCATCCGGCCGGCTCCATACTTCGTCTGTCCATCACTACGTGCTCGAAGAGTCTTGGCAAGCGACAGAAATATCTTTGTACGAGTGCGAGTAACAGTACAGTAGTGCAGTAAGGAAGCTACTTACATATACTGTACTGTACCAGCACAACTGTCTCTTTGTAGTGTGTACTGGTACTTGCACTAGAGCGCGGGCAACGTCAGACGACGGACGGACATATCCAGACGACGATGGGATATGATGATGGCATGACGCCATTTTTTCAACCTCCAAACCCCTCCTCTGTCAGATTTGCTTTTGGTAGTGTCATCTTCTTCTTCTTCTACCCTTACGCGCACAGTAGCACCTTCATTCATCAGCCATGAGTTCCAAAGAAACAGCGGCGTCGCCGTTCAAGCTTGTAAGTTCAGTGTTTGCGGCATCAGTAATCAGTCATGAGCCATCAGTTTGCATTCGTGTGCGGCTGAAACTGCTGAAACTACAGAAACTACATGTACTGAGACCTTGAGTGATGTACGTTATGTTCACTGTGACATGTTTCCTCTCTCATCCTCCTCCACTTCTTCCAACGTCTCGCCATGCATGCATGCAGGCCATGTTAGTGATCGCTTGGTATGCTGGCAACACTTTCTATAATATCTACAACAAAAGAGCCACCAACATGATCCATGCTCATTGGACAGTAGCTTCCGTTCAGTTGATTGTTGGGATTGTTTGGAGTCTTGTCATGTGGACAACTGGAATTCGTAAAACTCCAAACCTAACTGCTGCTGATATTACGGCTTGCGTTCCCATTGGTCTCTTTGCCTGTCTGGCGCATTGTGGTTCCGTCTTGGCGTCTGCTGTTGGCGCTGTCAGCTTTGCGCAAATCGTCAAAGCATGTGAACCAGCCTTTGCGGCTGTTGTGGGCGTCCTTGTCCCTCCCATGGACGTCAAGCCGTTGCTAGCGTACTTTATGCTACTCCCTATTGTGGGTGGAGTCGGCCTCGCCTGTATCAAGCAAGGCAAAGGAGTTGACATCAACATGGAAGCCTTTTTCTACGCCTCCTTGGCGAACGCTGCTGCTGCCATGAAGGGAAAGTTAGGAAGCTCAGTCACAAAGGCACTCAAGGCTGATAAGACCAAGAACATGGATGCTGCCAATGTATACGCCGTCATGAACATTATCTCCTTTCTCTGCTCTCTCCCCTTTGTTGTCATTAATGAACTTCCTACCCTGGGCAAAACGTGGGAGGATGCTACTGCGGAACATGGAGCGAAACCCATCTTGATGAACATTGTCATTTCCGGCATTTGCTTCTACTTTTACAACGAGTTTGCGTTTGCGTTTACGGCTCAGGTCGGTGCCGTCACGTCCTCGGTTCTGAACACCGCCAAGCGTGTCATTATTATTGTTGTCTCTTCCATTGTCTTCCAGGAAGTCATGGAGCGCAACACAGTTATCGGATCTACCATTGCTATTGGCGGAACCTTTGCTTATTCGCTCGTGTCCAAGAAAAAACCCAAGCCAAAGACTGCTTAGATTCATTCATTCTCACACACATATATATCGCTGCTCTTGTGCCTATGTACCTGCACGGGACACATATTCTGCTTACTCTCTGTTCTTTCATGTCTTTGTTGCCAGAGTCTTTTAATAAATGGTGACTCCGCTGTGTTTAGATTAGATTCATTATACATACCTGTACCTTACAACAAGGGACCCAATTCATTCTTCAGAAAGAGCTGCGGCTGATAGTTGTTGTGATTTCTTCGTCTTCAACGATGGACGTGTTTGGTTGAGTTTCTTCGTCTTGCTTCCTGGACACAAGAATCCCATCACAAACAGTGCAAACCCAAGCGCTCTCGTACACTTCAAACGCAACTGGGAAATGTCCAGGATCCAACCTGCGTTGCGAGCAGCCCCCACACACCAATCGTCCACAATGGCGACAATGTAATGCTCGAGTACTGAACGATCCAAGCATTGCTTTGCAATGCATACACCACGGCCGGTTTGGTGCCCATTTCTGCGGTCTGCTGATTGCAGCCAACAACCGATGAAGCGCATTTCCATCGGATACCATGTCCAAGGCGAGCACTTCCGTAGTTCCCATGTCGTCCCAGAAAGATGACCACCTCTTTGGCTAAGAATATGATGTGTTAGAGGTCACTACTACTTTTCAACAGAGAAGCACGTTGAACGAAAATCATTTAAGCTCTCACCTTTCGCCATAATAGGTGCAATTCTGCTCCTCGGCTGATGAGCTGCACGGCAGAATCAACGTCGCGATGGTACAAGGTAAGATGCAACGCCGTGCAGCCAGTGCGAGACGGCAAATTTGGATTGGCCCCGTGGTACAACATGTCGTATAGCATCTCCTGCATCACATTCAGTTTTCGTAGCCCGTTGTTGTGACACAGCAGGTGCAGTGCCGTTTGTCCTCGCGAGTTTGTAATGTTCGGGTTCCCTCCCCTGTCAAGGAAGATGCGAAGCAAATCACATGCTTCCTCCGTCTCGAGCACTGCAACATGATGAAGAGGTGTATTTCCATTCTTGTCCTGAGAGTCTAGATCAGCTTTGCAAGGAGATGTCACACCACAAAGAAGGGTCCCAATCCTAGTACGCGCCTCAGGATCGGTATTCTCTCCGCCGTCAATCTTCTGCGCCACAACGTGGAGAGGAGTTAACCACTCCAGGTTGTCCGCAACGTTAACGTCCGCGTTGTGCAGGAGGAGTTGTTCGACACTTGCAACGTCGAGGCGACCAACTGCCATGTGCAGTGCGGACAGCCCGTCGTTGTTAGGAATGTTAGGGTTTGCCCTCCCCTTTTCAAGCAAAACACCGATAATCTCGCTGGTATCACAAAGGTGAATGGGTGTGTTTCCGTCGAAATCTTGCCAATTTGCAGCCGCCCCAGCCCCAAGAAGCAAATTAACAAGCACCACATTTTCCGAAGCTATAGCCATATGAAGTGGGGACTTCCCCGTCGGGTTGCACTCATTTACCAAAGTGAGACTGAAATCGGATCTTGCAAGGATTTGGGCTGACAATACTGCATCTCCACTGTAGAGAGCTCTGTGAAATGCTGAAACTTCCGCTGGAAATGATGCTTCAGACGTTTCTGATGGATGCACCCATTTGGTATTTGGATGTCGACTCAAAGGCGATAAAGATGAAGCCCAGTGAGGCTTCTCATTGCGGGCTGACGATTCAACAGAATCTAACAAGCTCTTTGGCGGAGCTTCCCTGCCAGCAACGTGTGGCGCATTGGAAGGTTGTCTGATGGGCGATGCTTCCAAAGTCCCCCCCATGCTGATTTGATTCAAAACGTCGTCCGACTTGGGTGGGTCTGAAGTTGATCTTCGGTATTCCAAATGCGGCAGTCCGCTTTGTGTAGATGTAGCATCGGGCAATCCCTCTAGTCTCGCGAGTTTCAGTTTCAGCGACTCAATTTCGTCTTTCAGCAAACTCACTTCGGAGCCGTCGTTCGGCCCTAGCGAATCCGCGGCTTCTGTATCACTCACCCGGCTCTCGAGGCATCTCGTCTCGGCTGATAAATTGCAGTCATGCCTGTTTGAGAGCGTCCGGGAATCTTTTGTCTCTGTGCCATCTTTTGCCTCCATGTTGTTGTTATCTTCGGGTGAGGGGCTGGTTCGCATGTCGCGATACGACGTTTGCAGTTTCTCCGTGGCGGCAACCTCAAGCTTCAAGCGCCTCGTGGCACAGTAGCGTCGCCACGCCCTTTGAATCTGCTTCACTTTTTTCTCAAGCATCACCAATGCCACTATTTCCCTTGCAGCCATTCCACGATAAGAAGCTTGACACCATTGGGCTATGAACAAGCTCGCGACGAAGTTTCTTTCCCCAACATACCCTCGCCAGTATTTCTGAATCCTGGTTGCACTCCGCTTTTGCCTGGCTCGTGCTGTGATCCGGGCCGCACATAGTCGCCGTGCAAAACATTGCAATATTATTGCACAGCGGCAAGCCCAAAGGAACTGTTTTCGAGCGAGAAACCTTCTACAGTATTTCTGCAGGGTTCCAGCAGACGATGCGAAAACAGCGTTTCGCAAGTACTCCAAACGCTCGAACGCAGAGAGCTGCAGGAATACCTTGGTTCGACCTACTTGGATTTCCAGCTTGCTTTGATCTCTGCTCGCCATCAGATGTCATTTTTAAAAACGGTTGAGTCGCAAAATCTTTCTTCGACGTTCAATTCATGCCATGCTTACCTAGGTGCCTCCGGCCTTTGTGTACTACCGTTGCGAGTCTCATTCGGAACAAGAGCGGTCACGAACCCCACGAGAATCTCGCAGAGGTCCCTGTCACCATAGTGCTGTCGGTGCCGCCTGCTCTTCTCTCTACTACTATTAAGTAGCTGATACCTCCGAACGAACTGTCTGTGGTGGTACCTGTGGGGAAACCCTACCCGAGAAACACGGATAGCTTCCAGGACTCCCGCGCATCGGAGTTGGTCCGCGACAACGGATGGTGCGAAATTGCCGGGAACCAACATGTCGTTTGGTTTTAGACATCGTATGTAATGTGGTGCTGTCCCTTCAATTTTTTGTCGGAGCTCCCGCAGCTGTCCACAGAATTGACTCCCCACGCCTGCTCTTACAAGGGAGCTGTTAGATCGTCGCAGCGTGCGCCCACTCGGCATGCTCGCCAGCATTATGGATCCCAAAGTTTGAACAAACTCGATGCAAGATGATGTCAACAGTTCAGTGGTCTCCTTTGGTAACTCATCTTTGTTCTTTTCAATAAAGGTAGCCGCATTATACTCGACGACCCCAGCATAATGTTCAATGCAGAAGCGTCCACGTATCTTTTGGCTACTGGTGACCGAGAACCGTGGGTGGTTTGCGCATTTTTCGTACATGGCCCGAGAGAAAGATTGGTCGGTGCAGCGGGGAAAGAGGCTTTGCTCCTCCAGAATCGATATGATGCCAGTGTGTCGTTTCTCAATGAGGTCAAGGACATCCTGATTGTCCGGAAATGCAATGAAAGACCACTCTATGCCTTCCATTTCGTACTCTTCCTGCTCTTTCTTAAACACAAAATGGTTGAACTGTTGCTGGAGTGCCTCGTTGCAGAAATTAATGCAAAGCTGCTCAAAAGAGTTGGTCTCAAAAGACTCAAAGCCAAAAATGTCCAGGACTCCAATGGACGACATGTCGTCGTCGTCTCCTCCGTGATGATGATGCGGGGATTCTTCACGTACGGCAATAGAGAGGTTGATTTTCTTCACAATATGCTGAAACAATGCCACATAAACAGCTTGCATAAGGGCTTCCAATGCCTTTGTCGACTGTTGACGTGTCAGAGTTTTCAATAAAACTTCGCCCCGAGCTTCAATGGCAGAGTAGCACAATGCACTAGAACACGATTCGGAGGACACCCCCAGGAGCTCAAGGGCGTACTGAAGAGACTTGTTGCTTGGATCAAGATCGCATGCTCCGGATTTATTATTCTCGACAAAGGTTAGATTGGAGCAATGTAAAAGTGCGCAGCAGACAGAAAAAAGCTGGTTGGTTTCCGTCGTAGAGAAGCCTACTGTGGAAAGAGCTCGCCGCGTGTCTCGGTAGGTCCTCCTATCATCCACTCCATCTCTTCGATCAAACGTGCCAGAAACGCTAGTCATTCGAAAATCTTGCGCAAGAGAATTTCCTAGATAGAAATCCTTTCGCTCTCGTTGTGGGAGGCCAATTAAAAGTTCGTAGAAAATGTGATAATTCCGCTCTCCGTGCGAGGGGGAGATGATTCGTACCTTTTCTAGGAGATAGGTTTCAATGCAAGCCGCCTTCAGACGTCCTGATGACGAATTGAACCTGACATTGACAAATTTTCCAAACCTCGACGAATTGTCGTTTCTGAGAGTCCTCGCATTCCCAAAGGATTCCAGGATCGGGTTGGACTGCACGACTATTATTTCCGCACCAAGGTGAAGAAGAAGGAGTGAGACTTTATAGTTCGCATTCAAATCTCACTTGTCCTCTTTCCACCATATCGTTGTGGTCGTATTGTTGACAACACACACACACACACAACAACACACTCACTCACCTTGTGATTCAATGCCAGCTTCCTTTGGAGATCCTTTCTGAAGTGAAAGTGAAGTCAGATATCCTAAAATGATTTTGGTAGTGACTGTTTTCCCCGCCCCACTCTCCCCCGACACCAAGATGGACTGATTTTTCTCATTGCGAATCATGGACGAATAAGCATCCTGAGCTGTTGCGTACACATGAGGAGGAGGAGGTTTGTCATTCGCACTTATTGTGGACGACGTCATGTATCTCTGCACCGCAGTGGCACCATACAGGTTCTCTAGTTCACGACAGGGGTTCAGCGCCAGAAGAATCCTTCCAGTGTAGGTGTATATCAAATCATGTTCGTATCGTTTTCTCAAGCAGTACACAACCGCGGGTTCGTGCAAATGACTCAATGTCGTCAAATCATGAGGGGGCTCATGCGTCTTTTGCCGTCGTCGCCGCCACCACCACGGGTTTGCCATTTGAAGGAGTGGATTATTATGATTATCCGAGGAGGAGGAGGCATCATTGAATGAGAAACGTTGTTGATTGAGAAAAGGGGAGGCATCAGGATCGTCAACAACGATTGTGTACGTCTTGTTGTTGTTGTTGTTGTTGGTATCGGAGGAGGAGGTTGTTCGCGCAGAGGTTACCACCGACCCTCGAACCTTTCGAAGTTTGATTGTTTGACCGAATGGACTGGTGCTGCTGCTAGAAGCCGATGATATTGAATCATCTTGCTTGTCTTGTTGTTTACGATTCTTCATCAGTGGGGAGGCAGATGATGTCGTCGTTGTCGTTGACAGAAGTTTTGCTTTGATCCATTGCCATGATTCATGATTTCTTCCTCGTTTGGAAGATGGTTTCCATCCTTTTGGCAGACAGCCATTGTTCTCGTGCAGCTCCTGCACCAGGTCTCTTCGGACCCAAACGAAAGAATCAAACTCTTCTTCACTGCTCTTACGAACACTCATGCTATGCAGACTGCTGTACTAATAGTGTACGAGTAGTATAGTTGATGTCATTGCAGTCCAGTTTCAAGTTTGTTGATGAGAGAGTTGAAAACTGGTTGGCCTTTTGATCACGAGCTCTTTCTCTCCTTTCTCCCTTTAGCTCGAGATGAGAACCCCGGCAATGTCGTCGGCGTTGTGACGAGCCCTCCATTCCTTGAGGAGTCAGCAGGTAGGTGGTCATGACATGCTAAGCAATTTATTTATTGGTGCTGTGCATTCACCAATCAATACATACATACATCGCCCATGCATTGTAGCAAGCTAGTTGGCCTATAGGTAGGTTCATTCAAGATGGCTACAAGATGACGTTATGGCATACCCGTCGTTTTGCGAAGAAGACACCTACATGTACGCAGTGGACTTAAAATATTGGAGTATAATATGGATCATGATATAAAAATGTATAATACCTGCTCTCAAACGACAACGAGGTCGAACACGTACAGCCCCGGTACCGGGTAGAGCTTAAAGCTTGCATGAGTGTACCCGGAGTACACGGTACCGTACGCATACTTTAATTAGCCTTGAACGCAAAAACGAAAAACAAAAACAGAGCAGAAGGCCATATACTGCAGTAGGAAACCAACCCAGCCTGGCAAAAATCGTTGCCTGGAAGGCATGGTGGATGGATCAGTAATACATACATACTAGCCGTACAACAACCCGATGCTCTCATCGTCGCTGCAATCGTCCAGCTGCACAAAATCCGGCGTTTGATTCTTTTTCTTTCTCTTGAACACGGAGAATCGTGAATTCACACTACCAGCGACACTGCCATTCACACTTCCGTTGACACTTGCATCTTCACTCCCCCTTCTGCTGGTCCTTGAGTTTTTCGACATAGTAAGTGACGATCCCTCGGTTGTTGCTGATGCTTGTTGTTGTTGTCTATCCAACATGGCGAGCTCCATGAATTTGTCATCATCCTCTCCACCTCCTGCTCCCCCTCCTCCATCATGTTTCACAGTTAGCATCTTCTTTCGAACTGCCCTTAGTTCATTGTAATACGCAAACATCGCTCGTCCGAGGTCTTCCACCTTGTCATCCTCAATAATGTCCTTAGGGTAATCTTGCATGTACAGGACTTGCATGGCTCCGTCCCATTCGATTTTGGCCTGCCCCTTCTTCTTTCCCTTACTCTCTGCCTTGAGGAATGCCAGTATTTCGACATTAGCTATACCGTCGCTGAACTCATAGACTGTAGAGGACAACTTGAGACCTTTTCGCTTGTGGAAATCCATGTAGACTAGAAACCCGTTCATGTCTACTTGGCACGAGTTGACATCCATCATAACCTCCATATTACCAGGAAGCTTCTTGATGTTCCTTTGCAAGCGCTGTTGAAAGTCGTTCATTGTCATGGTAATAGTGCTCCTCTTGAAATGCTGTTCACTGCTGCGCCCCTATTTTATGTGTTCTGAATATTTACTTCGGTTTTTTACACTGAGAACATGCGTTTGCGTGACTGCGCTTCCTCAAAATGTCTGTACGAATTCTGCGGATAATCGTGGTGTACATGATGTGGTAGTGACTGTCCGTGACTGACAGTTTCCCCGATCAAAGCTCGTCGCCAGGACAATGTCCTACTTCGCAATGTCTGTCGACAGACCACCCCAAACGCTATAGTACCTCGTCGCCTTCCAGGACAATGTCCTACTTACGCAAATGTCCTCACCCCAAACACTATAGTAGATTCTAACATTTATCCTCTCGCATCGTGTATGATATCGGATCCTAGCTACCTGGCTGACACTCTTGTACTCGCAAGTGTGTGGTCACGTGGTCATCACGCTGTGTCCGTCAACGATCCGTCTGTCCACCACTTCGTTCGTAGTCCGACGTCTTGCTGATGTCAGTCAGTCATGTGACGTCAGTGCTATTCATAAAGCTGGCCCCACTGCAGTTTTCCTGCATCTCACAGATCATTGTGCAATGCATCAAAGTGAAGAAGAAGTTCGATCCTGAAATGAAAGCTTTGAATGCGGA
>JAVCKV010196600.1:0-16851 GCA_032274145.1 Herpochondria borealis | reverse complement strand
TACTAGTACTAGCTAGCTACTCCGGAGTATTAGCTAATAAATAGTTAGTAACAACCATCACAATATTTTAGTAGAACGTGGAATTTACGTGAGCACAACAACAACAACAAGCAGCAGCCACAAGGAACGCCACAACAACAGCAGCTGTCGATAACAACATACATCAACAGCGAAGAGTAGCGAACGATAACAATCAACAAAAATATAATAACAAGCAAGCAACGCGTGACGGCAGCAAGCAACAACAACGACAACAACTACAGTATCAGCAAACGACAACAAGCAGCAACAACAACAGAAGCAGCATGTCAACGGATGGAGAAGAATTCAATGAAAAGAGGCTAGCTGACTTCCTGGAATCCATAGGGGTGGGGCCGAGCAAGACAGAAGCTGCTGCAAAGCTGCTAATAGATAAAGGATACACCACCAAAAAAGAACTTCTTGCTCTTGCTGCCAACAAAAAAAAATTAGAGTCATTCGGTCTGGTGGATTCTGTGGAGGATGTGATTCTAGCACTCAGAGACCAGCAGCAGGAGCAGCAGCGGCGGCGGCCAAATGGTAAGAACTATCCGTCTCCTTCTCTTTGTTTTCTATTGATTGATGTTACTTGATGAAAATATAATGTGCAGCTTGAAAGAGAAGTGAATATTTATTAATCATTGAAGTCCACTTTCTAATCATATATTCACATCAGTATTAAATAGTACTTTTGCAGTGCATTTGGCTTATTACTTAGCAGGCCATTACTTACAATTCTAAAATCTATATACATGTCTTTTGAAAAAACAGGTTTATCATCTCACTTATTAGATGCCTTAACTGCCTTTGGCTATAAGAAGCCCTACCCTATTCAAAAAGAGCTCATTCCTTTTGTATTGGAAGGGAAGGATGTGTTGGGAATTGCGAAAACTGGATCTGGAAAAACACTGGCGTACGCGCTTCCCCTACTGCAAATGGTCAAGAGTCAGGAGCTGTTTGCCGATCAGCAGAGCAAACCGAAACGCCCCCGTGTCTTGATTCTTGCGCCTACTAGAGAGCTTGCGGCTCAAATCACCTCGGTGGTGAAGCAGTTGTGTCACAAGGTGAAGCTTTCTTCCCAATCCGTCATTGGGAGTGAAGACTATGGCAAGCAGCGCAAAGCGTTGGATCGTCGTATTGACATTCTTGTTGCAACTCCAGGTCGACTTTTGAAGCACTGGAGAGCGGGCAATGTGTATTTGGGAGATGTCGGGCATGTTGTATTGGATGAGATGGATACCATGTTGGAGCAGGGCTTCCAGGCGGAGCTGCAACAACTTCTGCATCCTTTGTTGTACAAGTCGAAAGGCAACGTGAAAGAAGACACGGCTCCTGTAGAAGGTGCTCCTGCTGTTGTCCTGACATCTGCAACCATGACACAAGCTGTTTCGAAGCTAATTGCAGGGAGTCGGGACGGCGCAATGGGTGCTAGGCGTCATCATGTTAAGCAATCCAGTACTGAGGAGACGGATCAACAAAAGCAAACAGTAACCCTGCCCAAGATGAAGGTGATTAAGGCTCCGGGTCTTCACAAGGCAGTTCCTCGACTCCAACAAGTATTTGTCGACGTTGGAAATGTTGACAAACTTACCTTGTTGTCAGATGTCGTGCATTCTGGAGGCCGAGGAGCTGCGGTAAAGAAGAGCGACACCGACTCCAATGCCTTGACCATTGTGTTTTGTAACACAGTTGCCTCAGCTCGTGCGGCGGAACATGCATTGACGGAGGCTGGGCTATCATGCTTCTCTTACCATGGTGAACTTAATTCACTGGCTCGTGGAGAAAGCCTGAAACAGTTCCGTGCCGCTGGGCAAAGCGAAGAAGACCAGGAAAATGCAATTCTGGTATGTACCGACTTGGCGGCCAGAGGTTTGGATGTACCAGAGGTTGATCACGTTGTCATGTTTGACTTTCCTCTCAATGCACTAGACTACTTGCATCGAGCAGGACGAACTGCCCGCGGAGTTGCTGGAGAACGTAAGGGTAATGGACGAGTGACGGCTCTCGTCGCCAAGCGAGACAGAGTGCTGGCGACTGCTATTGAAAACGCAGTCCAGAGAGGAGACCCGCTAGATGGATTAAGTTCAAGGAAGAGCGACTACATTCCTTCCCGAGCATCGCCTTCTCAACATGGGGCTCCGAAGGGAGGTGGTCGGGGCCGGACAGGCTCGGGTGGAAACACCGGATCCAGACGTGGAAAACCAAATAGTACAGACAGAAGACGAAGGAGGAGATCAAGATAGAGTGTGGCTCTGCCTGAGTGTACGTCATATGCCACCGGTCACGATTATATCATATGCTAATTCAACCAATTAATTCGCCTCTCTGTATAACGTACACATATCTCCTAGGGCGAGGCAAAGGCTCTGGCGAGAGACATTGTTGGTGCTGTGAACCAATAGAGAGGCTTCGAACTTGATAGTTACGTTACCTTAGTATCTCGCTCTTCTATAAGGAGAGAAGTGTTGAGGCATCCACACTACGCGAGTTTCACCATCGCTTCCGTTGCCCGTTCGATATCCGCGTCGTCCACATCAAGGTGCGTACAGGCTCTGAAGAGTTTGCCACCACGACTGTACCCACCTGTAATCTTAACCCCATGCTCCGAGTCAAGTCTCAGAAGAAAGTCCTCTTTCGTCACGCTAGATTCGGGAGGTAGTCCAAAGAAGACAATGTTAGTGTCAACCTTACCATCATTTGGCACGTAGAATCCGTTTTGCTGTAGTTCTGTAGCGAGTCTTTGGGCACGCTCATGATCATCATGCATTCGTTCAACGTTGTTATGAATGGCATGTAGACCCATGGCAGCAACAACACCAGCCTGGCGCATCCCTCCTCCACATCTCTTGCGAGCTCGTTTCGCCAGTCGAATAATTTCCGAGGACCCCACGAGCACACTGCCGAGAGGTGCGCCAAGGCCTTTGGAGAGACAAATGGAAACACTGTCGGCTGATTTGCACATGTCAGCTGGCGTCACATTGTGTGCAACAATAGCGTTGAAGATACGCGCCCCGTCGATATGGAGAGAAATATTCAGTTCCTTGGTCAACGCCCCCATCGAGTCAATGTACGACGGAGGGAATGCGATTCCTCCCAACATGTTATGTGTGTTCTCCAAACACAATAGCTCAGTCTTGGGCCAGTGATCGTCAAGGTCCGTTCGGAACAAGTCGCGAACGGATTGACTATCCAGGGTTCCATCTTTTGAGTCCTCGTATATTTGCTTTGAATGAATACCCCCAAGGTTAGCAACGTTGCCCCCCTCCCACAAGCTGATATGAGAGTTGGCCCCTACAATGATTTCACTCGCCCGACCATGACAGTGCGCCAAGATTGACACCAAGTTCGCCATTGTTCCTGTGGGAACATAGAGACCCCGTTCTTTTCCAAACAGGTTCGCCGTGTATGCTTCTAGTTCCAAGACGGTTGGGTCTTCGCCAAAGACATCGTCACCAGTGCGAGCAGTGACGCAGGCTTGCAGCATCTCGGGTGATGGGGCCGTCAACGTGTCGGACCTCAGGTCAACCACTTTATTGGTTGTCATCCACCGTCGTGCATGACGACTGCAGGAACGAAGCTGACTCTGGGCTCTCGGTATCATCGCTCTTTCAGTAGGTCCTCGCAATGTAATGCCAGATCGTTGCAATGTAATGATACAGTTTTGAGTTTGAAGTTGCAACCGAACCGAAGAACGCAATCTTGGATCTTTGTAACTGTAGACATCATGGACAGTGCCAGTAGACGATTGAATACAAATCTTCAGCTCTCTAGTACACGTGTACGTAGACTATCCTGCTCGCTGCCACGTCGTATCGGCCAGTCTATCAATTGGAGTCCTAGAGAGCTCTACTAGAGCTCGCCAAGCCGCGAAGGAAGGACCATGAGGCCTTGAGCTTCCCTTCGAGTATGAAACTAAGTTCATTATCCGCACCACGTGGCGGAGCCAATAAATGGGCGAAGGAAATAACCGTCAAGAAGCTCAAGTCAGTGTTCTTCAAAGGCTCCTAAGACAACCGCGCCAGGATCGTGGCGAGGTTGTTGTCGGCGGATAAGCCTGCGGCTTACAGGGTTCTGATCTCATCCGAGGGAAGCACGTCGAGAAAGCAGTCTACGTGGAGTCTGTGTCATGCCTCGAGGGGCTCGGAAAAACTTTGGGTTGAAGGATTTGCGCCCAGGTGTGAAGAAGCCGAAGGCCAATTCATGAAGTCCGTCCAATCCTATTACGAGTCGATCCCATTTGACTGCAAGCTGCTTCAAAGAGACTAACTACGGAGTCTTCGCGGATCAAGTGATGAAGCCATCTCAGACGACATAGACATCCACGACGACCAGCAAGAAAAAGAAGAGGACAACCTAGAGAAAGTAGGCGAACTGGCATAGTCAAACTGTGTGCCAGCTTCAAGAAACAAGAAGAGAAAGGATGAAACGACTGCTAGACAAGCAGCCAATGATCGACACTTCAAACAGCCACTCAGTCACGAAGACATACTAAGAGGGAACGACTTCATCTGAGCTTCGGTATTATCGCTCCAAACGCCGTTGAAGAAGCTATCCAGGCACAGGCTGCTCACCAGTAAGAGATGCTGCGCTTGATGACGGTACATCCTCTCGAGAAACCCAATCCTAATTCCTTAATACTCGTACCGATCGAGCAAACAATCCTGATCGTAGGGACCGATAGCTCTACTAGCTAGTAGAGACTGCCTGTGCTCAACTTCTCATTCTATCAGGGACATTCGTCAAAACAAATACAGAGTACGGTATTCTAGGAAGAAATACGGATGTCCCAGCATGCTGGAAGTTGATGTTGATCACTTTTTGTGATGTCGTTCTGATTTTGGTCTCATTTATCCTCCGTCAGCAAACAGCACAAGCCACCGTTGTCGCTGTTGATCATTGGCCGTCCACTCGCTCGCAATTCTCGCTACCAGCATGTCTTCCGATAATGACCTTGTCGACGAATTGACAGCGTTGGTAACCAATGAAGAATACCCGCGCAGTCTCAAAGGAGCAGACCGAACGCTCCGAAGATTCACCATTTTCTCCTATATCTTTGCTGCCTGTCCATGTTCCGCGTTAGCCTGTCTTGCACTTGCCACGGCACGCCTCGGAAAAGTTGGCGCATTATCGTCGGGAGTCCTCTATATGGCCTACACGCTCTCGTCGGTGTTGGGAGCAACCTATGTTGTCAAGCTGCTGGGTGGTCGCAACGCAATGATGTTGGGCATGAGCATGTACGTTGTCTATGTTGGATGCTTTTGGGTGGCTGTGTCGTTTCCAGAGATCGAAACTGTGGCTGCTATTGGCGGAGCTTTCGTAGGTGGTGTTGGCAGTGGTATTCTCTGGACTGCACAAGGTTCCTACTTTACCCAAGCTGCTGAAGAACATGCACTATATCAAGGTTGTGAATGGGGTGACTGCACGTCCTCGCTGTCGGGGACTTTTGCGTTTGCATACCTGTTCGAAGAAACTATTCTTCACATATCCTCTTACTTCTTGATCCAATACTGGAATATGCCATGGACGACTATATTCGCCATCTACTTTGTTGTCGCGATTGCGAGTACAATCGGAATGCTCTGGGTTAAGGACTATCCTAAATCTAGACAGAGAGGCGGGAGCGACCAATTTGCAACTCAGTGGTACAAGGTGACTGCAGCCTTTCATCTGCTTATGAAGGATACCAAAATGAAATACCTTGTTGGTCTCAACGCTGCCTTTGGGTTCGCAAGCTCCTTTCTCAACTCATTTGTTAGCGGCGAAGTCGTGCGTATCGCGTTGCAAGATGAACAATCTAAGACGATCGGACTTTTTGTCTCGTGGGCAGCCGCCGTGGCTGCCATGTCCAGCTTTGTTTTTGGAAAGTTGACACACGACTATGGAAAAACCCCTGTGATGCTGTTTGGTAACTTCATGTTTCTGGGAGTTGCACTCCCGTTCATTCTTAAACCAGATCTAACCACATGGACGTGGCCATTACTCGCCTTTGTCTACGCTTCGCAGGGAATCGGCCGAGCGACCTTTGAGAGCACGATGAAAGGTATCTTCGCTGACTTCTTTCCGTACGAAAAGGTAAGTGCGGAATAAAAGCGACGGGCAGTGTCTAGCCCCAAGTCTCTCAACGTCTTTGATATTCTATTAAACAGGAGGGCGCCTTTGCAAATATTATCCTTCAGAATGGATTCTTTGGCTCTATCGGGTACCTTCTAACTTTTGAGCTGACCTGCTCCAAAGAGGGGTCGTACTGTGTTGAATACAATAATGGAACACTTCATGATGTGTTGACTTTCGAAATCCTGGTTTGTTTGGCAGCTGTAGTTGCAATGCTTGGATACTGGCGTGCTTCCGGCATTTACTGGGAGGAGCGGTCGGAGGGACTGTCCGAGCTCAAGGAGTACCGCCGAGATTCGATTAAGGCCTATACTCGTTCCCAAAGTCAAGGAGGATTAGTCGCTGATGGGTATCTCGCCTTGGAACCTTTCCCAGAAGAGTAATCGTCTTCTCGCAGGCAGGCATTGGACTTTTCCGTTTCGAGATAAATTTGTACATGTAATCCAAGGGTTCTAGCTATCTTGTTTTCGTGTGTGCTGAACTGCTAGCTACGAAATATGCTTCCTGTTACAGCTACGCTCACATTATGGTATTCAATCGAGTCGTCGATCTTAGAGCTCATGTCCATCTTCAATCATTTCCATTGCAGTACGGAACATACCAGCAAACATGAGTACATCCACTACACTTTCGTCGTCCGGTAAGGCGTTTTCTTCTTCCTCTTCTTTCGCCTCCTCCGCTTTTCTCGCGGCTTCAGCAGCCTCTTCCATTTGTTGCAGTGCGGTTTTCCAGTCCAAATCCGAAGGATTCAAACCGTTTGTCTCGCCCCCGCTTTTGTTTACTGCCAGGATTGTTTGCTGCAACCACAACTGTGCTCCATCCTCGTCCTCCCAAGCTTGCCGCTGTTCACTGTTACAGTATTCAATCGCTTCTTCAAGAGGCTCTTGGTCCGTTGCATCTTCGATTTCTTCAGCGTACTCGACAACAGAATCAAAAATCTCCCCAAACGCCAAATAATAGGCGCAGTAGACATTGGCACGCACGGCTTGCGCCAAGGCCTCATGAACCGTCGCCATGTCGCCATCATCCTTATTGTTACGATACTCCATCAATAGGCGTGAATACTGGATCCAGCATGACTTGTCGTCTTCTGGTAGTCGTTCACATAGTCGCTGGGCAGAGTCTGGGCGGTTGGCCTCAAGATAGAGCCTCATCAAGTGACAACGTGCAAGCGAAATGGGAGCTTCCCTCGAGTCCAAGTCAATACATTCAAGGAAAGTCGAACGAGCAGCCTTGATTTTACCCGCATCGCGATACAGCAGTGCAAGCTGCATCAGGAGTACCAGGTACTCGCGACACACAGACGGTGCATTGGTAACGTTATTCTTGTAAATCACCAAGAGGTTGCGACTACGATGCGCGCGAGCTGTCGCCTCTTCATGAGCTTTCATATGTGGATCAACGTATCGCGTATCAAAATCGTAGACTTCCCAGGCAGGACGGGCTGCCCCTCGCAGCTTCCAAGTCTCTGGGCCAGGACGCATGCGCCGCTTCTTGGGTTGCTGAGCCTCTTCCTCCTCCTTCCGCCGTTGATCTTCTTCTGCCTTTGCGATTTTCTTCTCAGTCACATCATCCCAATTCTGAAGACGCTCTCGCAGGATGTCAAGTGTACGTTTCGTCTTGGTAATGTGTAGCTGGAGTTTCTTTTGTTCGCGCTTTTCCTGTGTATCATGCGACAACAGATGCGAACGATCTTGCTGTTGAACGTTGAATTTTTTACCCTTTTGCTTTGCACTATTGCGTTCTACATGATCAGCCGCTGTCCAACTTTCGCCCATGCGGCGCTTCTTGGTCGAGACACTACCTTTCTTGCCCATGGTCGTTTTGGTTGGAGCAATTTTCTTGTTTGGTAACACCACAGGATTCGAGTGGCTCGCCGCCGCGAAGGGGTTGGTCGATGGACAGACAGGTGAATGGGTAAAGAGCCCGTTTTGTTTAGCCTTTCCGTGTGTCAAAAGAGACCGGAATGATCTCCAAAACCATAGCAATCGGACCGAAATGCACGTAGACTTTTCAGAAACTGACGCAAGTTTCACCAAAGACCTTTCAAAATGAAGCCTTCTAATTGGTCGGAGAAAGGTAGACATAATGACCAAGATGTCTCGATTCTGAAGAACAGTCGCTGCGAAGCCAATGCCTGTATGATCCCAACGTGACTTCTGTACCAAAGGTAAGTAATTCCCTGATCGATCGTAAAGTTTAGCGTCTGCCAGCTGGGGATGACAAAAACACGCAGACACCAAAATGTAGACATTACTGCCAGAAGAATGACATCAGATAGATGACTGATTATAATTTTCCTATGCTCATGAGGAAAGTTTTATGATGAGTCATAGCACTATCATGACATCCGTGATCTGTTGGCTTCTCATGTGACGTATGCCACTTAGGAAACCCAGCTGATCAATTTGGATCTTTCGAAGTTGACGCCTCAAGAAGAACGGGCGGAGACTGGCATTGCAGCACAGCAGGATGGATACAGACATAAATCTGATTTACAGATCAATCAGCACTTCTCGCCCCTGACGAACGAACGACAGCAGCCCAAGACCATGACCGACGCCCCATTGTTTGCCCCCACTGAACCAGGCTTGTCCTCGGCTGCTACTGCTGCTGTGGCTCAGCGAGGAACTCCAGCGACTTTGAACTTGGATGACATTTTCGGTGATGTTCTCTTCACCCCTGACGGAGACACTGTTTTCCTGAGTGACCTTCAGGGGGAGGACGCTTCTGGAGTCATCAACTCTGGCGAGAAAGAGGTTGCTACTGTGGCTTCTAGACTAGGAGAGGACGGCCAGGCCACAGCTGTTCCCAAGGCTGGTGGTCTTGTGACTACTCAATTGGATCAGACTGGAAAACCTGCCCTCGTCATGGGATCCTCCGAAGGAGCACCAGCTATGGCTGCTGTTCCATTCAAGACTGCTCCTCAACAGCGCCATCATCTTCAGTATGCCACCCCCGAGATGATGAATGCGATGAAGAAACGAAAGTCTGGTTCTTCCAAGAGTGCCGACCGTAAGATGTCAGAGCAGCAGAAGGTCGAGCGTCGGTAAGTACAGCCCCCCCCCCACTCCCTATGACCAACCCCATTATGGTGTTCATCCTTATGGAACTAACATAATTTTATATTCCAGTGAACGAAACCGTGAACATGCCAAGCGTTCCCGCATCCGCAAGAAGTTCCTCCTCGAGTCTCTTCAGCAGTCTGTTACCTTGCTGAAGGACGAGAACGAAAAACTTCGTCAGGCGATTCGTTCTCACCTTGGCGCTGCCGAGGCCGACGAGTTGCTCGGCAAGCAGTTTGGCGCCGGCGAGGAGGGACTTATTGCTAGCTCCACCATGGACGCCAACAAGGTCCTCGACGACCCCGACTTTTCCTTCATCAAGGCCTTGCAGACGGCACAACAGAACTTTGTTGTTACTGACCCATCTCTGCCCGATAACCCAATTGTCTACGCGACCCAAGGTTTCCTCAACCTCACGGGTTACACCCTCGACCAAGTTTTGGGCAGAAACTGCCGTTTCTTGCAGGGACCAGAGACTGACCCCAAGGCTGTCGAGAAGATCCGTCGCTCCATTGAGGAGGGTACTGACATGTCTGTCTGCTTGTTGAACTACCGTGTCGACGGAACTACCTTCTGGAATCAGTTCTTCATCGCTGCCTTGCGAGATGCTTCTGGTAACATCACCAACTACGTCGGTGTCCAATGTAAGGTCAGTGATCAATACGCTGCCAACGTTTGCAAGAAGCAAGATGATGACGAAGACGACAAGATGGACGAGTAAGCGGAAGAGTCTTCAGCGCGACGCCCACCATCAAGATCACCCAACACTGGTACACTACACATGCATGTCAAACAGCACACTCAAGCTCTCGTCAACCCAATGTAGTTTAGACAAAAGGTAACATATCAAGCTTATAGATTCACGGTTGTCTACAATTGACTGTTGCTTCTTTCACAGCTTGTAAACAGTAGAGAGTGCTCCCATTTTCTGGTCAAAACGGCTCAGGACCGTTCCAATATTAGATCCCGTCGCGTCGGTCGCCTTTCAGCCCATCTTCTCTTTGTTGTGATAGGTTACATTTTATAACCCTGGTCGTTAGTAGTCGCTTCATGGCGAGGTTGTAGCGGAATAACGTCGTTGCATGCAAACTCGAGCTGGTTCAAGCAGCCATGTTGTCGTTGTATTCCCTGCTCCACTCGCGCTCAGAATAGAGGAAGGCCAGGTAGTGGTGTCTTTGAGTACTAGAGGCTAGTAGTCGGTTAGCGCTCTGCGTCAGACGTGGTCGAGAATCAGCCAGCAGTTGGCGTCCATCGCTGCTACTAGCTTGGTTGTGGAGTTTTTCAATGTGAGAGGACATCAAGCACCCATCGCTCCCAGTTCTGGTTTTGGTTCCAGCTAGATTAGACCTTCTTTTCCGCTTCACCACATACGGAAGTATTTTGCAGCCACTGGTAGCTGCCAGCTAAAAGATTGCGGCGCGGGCCTCAGAATTCAAAATTTGCTGAAGAAACCTGTACAGTGCGTAGGGAACATTAAGTCACAACGAAGACTGGTACCTTCGCTTGCATGGGTCGGAACAACTGAGTTTCTTCTGCTAGTACCGGTAAATGTATCTGCCAGTCTGGTGCTCTCTGTGGATGTGTAATTCACATCATCGATATGGAGCTTCAGGAGGAGCCATCAGATTCTTTTTCCTTCTTCTGGGCGGGTTCCTCCCATGCCAGAAGGTATACGCAAACACATTCATGATTACAACCACCGCAAAAATTTGCCTATTCATTGGACTGGCTCAGAAGCAAATGATTCTTCGGCTCCCTGCTTGAGCGGGTGCCCTTGGATCGCTTCTTGGGACAATTATGGCTATGTACCCGACATGGAACTACTTTGTGGGATGCCACGCGGGTAAGTGGCTGCCAGGGCTCCAACGCGTCAGTATACTCCTCAAGACGCCCGTGGACGGCCATGACAGAAGGAAAGGACGATGCTTGCGAGTACCAGAAATCATGATAGACAACCAGAGCGGTGTGATGACAATAATGATGATGAGCTTGCAAAATTGATTCGCGGTGGCAGCTGCATTGGAAGACGCTGAGAGCTGAAGGGGACTCACTGGGGATGGAAAGTGCCAACAAGAAAGAACTACTCTTATTTTAGCATTGCAAGAAGATGTGTCAGGTAGCTTCCGGGTGTTGACCGACACAAGATTTGGGCACAGCACCGGCAGTGCGGTGAGAGAAATGATGATTTGATTATGCGAGGCTACCAGTATCACCAACTAGCGTTGTCGTGAGCTGTCACAAGCTCCTAATTTCTTGTCTGCCGCTTTGTTGTAGCTAGAAGAAGCAATTAGGATCACACTTGCCTCAGCTAGGAGGGTATGGATACACGTGTACATCTAATCATGTGGCATAATCTTGTGACTGTCACAAGCAACCCTGACTTGCCAATTATTCACTCCATTTACTTCGAAGTATCCACATCTAAACTCGCGGAGAACAACACGATTAACAGAGTTCATCCGCTAATCTCGTGCCTGGTAAATAGTAGAACATAGAGAGCGTCTACATAGAACGCCCAAGGAACAAACACAAACCCATCTTTCGGGAGTCCTATGATGCGCAGCCGCTCTCAAACGTACGCACGTAGGAAGGCCAACTGACAAGTACGGTATTTGTTTAGGCGTATGTCATTCTCCACCCATAGATGCTGAGAAAAACTGCTTATCTACAGTTTGTGGAGAGCCTAAAACAGCTACTAGGGCACATGGTGCCACCAGTACATGTTTAAAGATTATAAGAAACTTCAAGGTATCGTTACAGTAGACATAATGAGGTCATTGCTCGTGACTATCCGGCGCTTCTTCAAGCGCTTCGCACCATAATTACGGGAACGGGCGAAGATGTTCTACAGACATTTTAGATTCTCCACTGGTATTCTAGTTCCGTGATTCAACTTTCGCTACGGGCAAAAGCAACGAGAAGTCTTGCAAATTAGAGAATTTGAAACACAGTCGGAAACTTGAAGATACGCCAACTGGGCCAATAGTGTCAAAAAGAACATCTGGAAGCCGAGCAGAGAACAAGGAACAGCTTGCAGTTCAGACATCAGTCAGCTTTTCCTGGTTTCTTTTATAATCCGATCGGATAATAAGGGACGTGAACCATCAAACACCACTAATAGGGTCTTGTTGCAAGCGTGATCAACTCCCTTCAATTACTCTCCATACTCCCTTCGCTATCGATTCCACCTATATTGCAACAAAGCAAAGACTCTCTAATCTTATCGTTCAGAGATGAATCCACACATGACCGGAGATGGGCGTATGCCTGTAGCGAGTGGCCAACCAGGCAATTTACAGGGCCAAGAGGCAATGATGAATGGCCAGGGTATGACTCTTCAAGCGATGCAACAAATGATGGCAGCACAGCAGCAACAACAACTCCAGCAACATTTCCAGCAACATCTGATACAACAGCAGCAGCAGCAGCAGGCCGTTGTCGCGCAGCAAGTCATTCCCCAGCAGGCCACATCTGTCGGACAACAGTATATCACGTACCAGCAACCTGTGCAGGTCCTTGCGAACACCAGGTGGTCGAACCAGTTCGACCCAACTCCTGTTATGTCACAACAGCATGTCTTATCACATCAACCCGTAGCTCCTATGCAAGTGGCTGCTCCTATGAAGGTGGTTCCTCCGACCATGGTATCTTCTGCTTCAGCGATGAAGACTGTTTCGAGCCAGGGCATTTTGCTGCCTTTAGTGAAGATGCCGGAGAATCCTCAGAAGCCCATCGAGGAGGAGAACCCAAAGGTACAGATGAAGCAATGTATGAATGTTATTGAGGAGGCTCTAATGGATCCTTCTCTTGCTGACGCTGGAAAGATGCTCTTGAAGGCGATGCATGCCTCTTCATCCTACATGAGTGGTATGCTGGAAGCAAACAAGCAGTTGAACAATAATCAGGTGCCGCTGAAACCTGCACCACAGCCTGGTAACCCAGACAAGCGTTTTTTCTTAAATTCTGCAATGGTATCGCGGGAAGCTGTGCCATCACAACAGCTCTCAATGGAACAAACTTTTCCGTCCAAGGAGCAAATTCCAAGCGTGCGGGTGCAGCAAGCGCAAGTGCCTCAAGTTTCTCCGGAGCTTTCTTTTCCGTCTGAGGAGCAAATTTCAAGCGTGCAGGTGCAGCAAGCGCAAGTGCCTCAAGTTTCTCCGGAGCTTTCATCTGCTCAGCCTGTCGCTCAACCGCAGGTTGCAGTGAAGCCTGCCATCATCAAGCAAAAACCAACAGTACACAAAGCCTCGTGTGGTCGACTTCAAAAGGACTACAAGCCAGTCCCACTGCGAACCTCCTTTGAAGGCTCTCCTCACCAGTTCCTGCTTACCATACTGAAAGAACGGGGATACAACATTCAAGCAACTTCCAGCCAAGATGGTGGATACCACGCCAACCCTACCACTCTCCAAGTTGCCTCTTTCGGCACCTCTGTTGTTCAAGCTGTCCACAGCAGCGACACGGAGAGACTCTCCAAGCTCCTCAGCGCGGGCCTAAGCCCGAACCCTTGCAATCAATTCGGGGATTCCATCCTGAGTTTGATCTGCAAGCGTGCTGACTTTAGTGTCTTCAAGGTCATGGTCGACCACGCGTGCGACCTACAAGTCTGCGACTCGTTTGGTCGAACCTGTCTCCACAGTTTGGCCTGGGCGGGCAACTTTTCCGCACCCATGGCCAAGGTTATTCTTGACGTTGACCTCAACCAACTACTGATTGAAGACAAGCGGGGGCAATGTCCACTAGAATGCGTTCGAAAGGACAAGTGGAACGAGTGGATTTCATTTCTAAGGGAGAATATGGACGTCTACTGGCCCATCTCCCACAATCGTCCCGCCCGACAACTGCCTCGGGACACAAGGATGGGTTCTACTCTACCTGATCCAAGGTCCGCCTTGTCACCGGAGATCGCCGCTAAGCTGGCTGCAGGTGAGTTAACTCCCGAAGAGGCCTCAAAACAAAAGGAGACAGCGGCCTCAAACAACTTCGACTTGCTGTTTTGAAAAAGGGAAGACAACACCAATACAATGAATACATAAAATGTTTGTAACAATAAAATAAATGCGCATGTTTCTCTGGGATACTTCTGTACAAGACATTTAGATGTTGAGTAGAGGAAACAAAGACTTTTCGTATCTAGTGAGGGTTCAAGCCGCAAGGATAGGAACAATACTTTGTTGGGGCGATTGCGTACTGATCGTTTGGACAATTTTATACATATGGGTTGCGCTGCGCCGCAACCTTCTTGAGGGGACCACCGGCGAGGGTCTCAGTAGCCGCACGTTTCTCTGATCGGCCTGCAAAGGGACCACGCATCCCTGTAGATGTTCCAGGTCTCTGAGGTGGTTGATTCTCCATGTTGTCCTCGGGTGGCGAAGATCCTGCTGCGAACATACCCAAACCAAAGAGTTGACCTGACTGAAGGCGCTGACCTGGTGTTGGTGGAGGCTGAGCAGCGGCATTTGGAGTCACCATGGGCATGCATGAGGATGGTCCTGATTTTGGTGTCTGATGTGGAAGCTGCTGGTGTGTTTGCAATGGCTGCTGGTGGTTTGTTGCGATGGGTGGAGGTGGCATTGCAGGCATCGCCTTTTGTGCAGAGTGGTGCACCGGTTGTGAAGGAACTGATTTTCGGTAAACATTCGAGGCTGGTGACTTTTTCGCAGGTACAACAGGCTTGCTGGGTTGAGCATGAACGCGCGAAGGCGATGGATTGGAAACAGCAGCAGTTGAGCCAGCTTTCGGTTCAGTCTTGACCTCCGTCTTGTTCGTCGTCGCCGAGTTCTTCTTTGGAAAGCCAAACTTCGTGTTGGCACGATCAATATCGTACTGATCCAACGCTGCCTTGAGAGTCATGGGAGCTTTGTTGATCGTAAAGCTGCCTTGATAGAGTGAATTCCCCAGTTTCTCCCCAAAATGACGTGCGGCACGTTTCATGGCATCTGTGATGCTGGATTTCATCGCATGTGCAATCGCTGTCCCCATGTTGCGATCAATGGAATCTCCAGCTCCGCAATCTTCTTTGTAGGCACCAGACTTTCGATGAGAGAGACGAACTGTAGCAGTGTAAGCTACGTGGAAGCGACCCTTGTCGTCCTTGATACACTCCTCGCGATTCGTATTTTTGATTTCAAGGTTCCAACCGTCAAAGCCAAAGATGTCATTCAATGTTCTCGTAACTCCTTCACCAGATAGATACGTGAGCTTTTTGTTGCCAGGACCTGGACGAGAGCAGAGTTCTCCACGTAGTGGCTTCGTAGCGAGAATCTTGTCAATGCTGACTGGTTGTCCCTTGTGATCAAAAAGGACAGATCCATCACAGTTTCGCACCCAATCGACAGCTTTGGGAACAGGAGGGTTGCCTGGTGGTCTGTAAGACTGAAGGACTTCTCCAATGAAGGACTCGTTGATGTCTTCTTGTTCGTTCGTCATCTTCGTGCACAACCAAGAGAGATGAGCGAGGAACGATGTCCTTGGTATGACACAAAAGATGCCGCCACCTCGGCCACGAACGGAGTGTTCAAAAACGGACTGTGGGATTTTTGAAACTGTCGTTGACTTTTTGCAGAAAATTTGCAGAAAATTTGGCGCGCGGTAAACAGTCCAACGGTATTTCTCATTGCCTTCAAGTTTTGCCTCATCATCTCCTTGGTACCCACGGTGTGCCAAGCTCTAAGCGAAGCTTCTAAGCGACCATTTGCCACTGCAAATAAAAGTGAGTTAGGTACGAGGGCAGCGTTTTTCCGACAAACGTTCCAAATAGCCATCTTCAGCTCAGCTGATGCTGACAGGCATGCCTACTTTTTGCTTTTCGAGAAACGCGCAGTATTTCCAGCACCACGAACCTTGTCATAACCGCGATAATTCTTCTCTTGATGATACTTTCTCGTCTCCGCTTTCTTGGCGGCTTTGACGGAGCTATGGGGCGTGAATGACACAGATTGTGGCGGAATCTCACGTGTGACTTTGGCACCTGTACCTGTGATATGTTGCTTCAATCTCTGCTCAGGATTCGTAGTGTATCCTACATAGCTCTTCCCACCACCAAGACCAGCAACATAAGAGAACGCTTTGGCCTTTGGATTTGATTTTCGAGCCGCCTTGGCTGCTGATCCCATGCTGTTGTTGCGGACTGCTGCTGCGTACTTTGAGGGAGCCTTTACAGATTGTCCGTATCGATTCACCACGTTGCCGCCCGCTGCTGCATAGGCCTTTGGGTTGTGGACAGGTCGACCTGATGTTGTGTAACAACCTGTAGCTCCCGAACTAGAAACTGTCCTTGTCTTCTTGTAGGTTGTGGATGCTCGGCCTGTCGAGCTGGAACCCTTCTTGATACATTTTTTCGCCGAGTAGTATCCAGTCTTGCGCGAACAGGAGTTCCTCCCTGACGAATTAGTTGCCCTTCCACATCGGCTGCTACCACCACGTCCACGCCTAGAGTACGCCATGCTCAGCTGAAAACAGGTCAAAAGAGATCGCCTCGTTTGGTTTGCTTGGAAGGTCTTCGTCACAAACAAAACAATGCGATCACGCTGTTGTTGCTGTGCGCTGCTCCCTCGCAGGATCGACCTCGCAGTGTTGAAGTCGAAGTCTTCGTCTTCCAGCTATCAACACTACATCTAGCTAGGAGAGAGAAGCTCGAGACCCGTATCGTGTACCC